>QOCX01000683.1:53074-77801 GCA_005959815.1 Sarcophaga bullata | reverse complement strand
TTATATGTTCAGTTTTGTAATGTACACTTGCGATCAAAAGTAAATGCAATAAAACACTCAAAGTATAAAAAAATTACAAAAATACAGAAATTTTGTAAATCTTTCAGCAATTTTTCTTTAGTAAAATTGCCGTAGTCTAGTACATAGTGTATTGGCTTGTTAGACATGAGGCCACAGGTCAAACCAAAAAAGTTTCTTCGGCGACATCCCCCTTTGGCAAAAAACTCTGAGATTTAAATAAAATTGCTATGAAAAAAGATTCTCAAAATCTGTCATTCAATAATCTGTTCCCTGCCACTTAATGGATAAGATTAACACACACAACATAAGCGGCTTTGAAAGCTAGGTTGTCGTAATCCTAAAAAAATTGAAAATTTGAATGCTTTACAAAAATTAGTCCATGTGTCTGCGAGTTCACTGTATAGACGGATGACGTTGCCAGTCTAAGAACATTGGACGACCTTGTAACTTGGTCGAGTAGTTCCGTCACAAAATCGAAATTTCTTTTGTTTACGTATCCATATTATTCAGAAATGATTTTTCGATGGAATATTAGGATCAGTTGCCAACTACTGCATCAGAGGCCATTCAAGGAATACAGATCGCTATCTGTGGTCCTTGTCTAGCCGTTGAAGGTCAGATTCATGGAGTAATTCGTGGTCAGAATAGACTGAATAAATCGCAATTAATTTGACAGATATGCCTTCAACAAGATGGCCATTTCAACTGTCAAATCACGGAAGTCTCAGCAATTTGTATTAAAATGAAATTTTCTAGAAGTTGAACTTTTTTTTAGCGAAAACATATATATACCATTATTGCAGGTGCTTGATATTTGTAACAATGCTTGCCATCTGTTCACAGCAAGATCGGGTCCAAGATAACGGTTTCCTAACATGCGAAGACGCAACATACAGTTTACCGTATGAAATTGCAGGATATTTTCAATTTCTTTCGCAAAGAAACAACATATCTTGATAGGTTAAAGAACCGGGAACTGTAATTGTTGAAGCCTAAAATCAGGCATAAGGAATGTACAAAATAGCGATCAAACAAATTTCAGGAATACCAAAAAAAAAAACATTTCTTACAAGGTATTTGGAAAGTCTTATTGCTACAACAGAGCTAAACTGTTATATTACGGCTTACAGGATCGTATCTTAAATGGCCTGTTAAAGAACAAGAAACTGGAATTATTGAAGTCCAAAAAAGATCGAGATCAGCATTGAGATTGGTGTGTATTGAAACATTTTCGCCTTTGAATTTACCATTTGAATTTCTCCATAAGATTTAAACTACAATGTTTGATATGAAATATTTATATTGATTGCTGCAAAATTGTCAAACGTGTGTAGATTTTATTAAAACAGAAAATCTTTTTGAATACTTCAAAACCTTTTTTTAACACGTATTTGTTTAAAAAAAATTTTTTTTGATAAATTTAACTTTCTAAATAATTGAAATTCATTATTTTGTTAGTTATAGATTTTCAACGCTCTGTAGCTGATGAGGCCCACAATGTTTTCGTTGATATCTAAGTTGGTTTGAATTTAACATTTTCAAAATTATTAATTGTAACCGTAAACGAACCCCAACTGTTAACAGGCAACTGAATAAATTGATTTGTTGCGAATTTACAACGACTAATTAAGAATGCTTGAAATCTCCTTCAATGGCTAAACTTCAGTTCAAATGACAAAATATGTCAACAATGTCTGGTCAAACGTCTTTAAGGTAATGTTGGATGTAAATAATGTAATGTCTTTAGGCGGAACAGGACGTAAAAATAAATCAAACAAGGATTTAGGTATGTAATTTCCCATGATAGTGTTTTCATACGTATTAAATATACAGGGTGGCTTTAACAAAATGACAAATTAAAATTGATTTGATTTGTTTCTGATTTTAAAAAAATTTTTTCGAAATTGTTTACGTGTAAACAAAACACAATGAAACCAAATTGAATGACACTGACTGTGTAGAATGAAATTTGACAAAGACCAAGAAACCAAGAAATAAACTAGAAAAGGGCAACAAATACTATTGTAATTTGTCAACACATACACACACATACTTTATGTATGCAAAGATTGGCAATGAAATTGTTTTGAAAATTCTTCTACACTTCTTACCTGATTGTTGTTTTGTTGGAGGGTTTTTCTTGTGTGTAAACAAAATGAAAATAAAACTGCTTTCAGACAAATATTTGTGCAATTGTTTTAACAAACATATACGAGTATTATGTATGTATGTATGTATGTATTGATTGATATGAAATATTTATATTGATTGGCCCACAATTGTCAAATGCGTGTGTAGATTTTATAAAAAAAAACAGAAAATCTTTTCAAATATTTTAAAAAACTTTTAACGCGTATTTCTTTAACTTTTTTTTTATAATAAATTTCACTTTCAAAAAACAATTGAAATTCATTTGTTACAATTTAAATTTAAATTTTCATATAAATTATCGATACTCAACGCTCTATAACTGTAGACCACAATGTGTGTTCGTTCGATTGGTATTTAGTGTTTGGTGGTTTGCATTTAACACTTTCAAAATTAATAATTGCAACCGTACGCGAACACCAACTACAGCCAACTAACTGCTGAGCAACTTAATGCTGAAAAAAAGTTTTTAATTTTCCAACTTATGTTGGCTATTTTGAAATTGTACTCACACGTAAATGTGTAAGTGTGCATTTACGTACGTACATACATACACTTGTGTATTCAAGAGTTAGTTGTATGAATTGTTTTGCATGGATGGTGTTTTGTTTGGACTTAAGGCTCGCGTATTCATTGAGAAACAAAACTGCGAAACAGCATTGTTAGTTATATTGTGATAATTTCTTGTTTCCCTATCGTTGTTGTTGTTTTTTGTGTTTATATTTTATTTAAACAAATGTTAAAATGTTAACAGTGACAATAAAATTATTTTATTTTCTTTTCTCTTCTCGCTTTATTGAAATCGTTTGTCATTAAATCTTCTCCTAAAAAGTGAGTTGCTGTTGCAATTCTTTCCTTCTTATTTATAAGCCAGTGAGCAATTCCAACAAAATTTTAGTTTTTTTTTTAATAAGTAAGTAATGCACAAAAATGGAAAGTGTTAAATACAGAAATGGAAGTGTAAATTAAGTGGATTGATTGGAAATCAGTAGATGAAGGCACTGCACCCGTTGGATGGGTTCATTGTATTCAACTTAGTTGTAATGTATACAAACGTATTTACCAAAATATTTCTTGATCCAAATCAATCAATCATCAATCAAATCAATCAATCAGTATGTACACTGGCAGTCTTGGCTTAATAACTGGCATAATAATTGTTGCAAATGCCCTGTGAAGTTTCAGCAGACTTCTAGCAGAAATTCTGGGAGTAAAAAAGAAAAATTGCCATGAAAAGTTTTTCTCAAAGAAAAAAAATCTATCTTTTGGAGTTGCCTTTAAACTGTAAATCTCGCCACTCATGGCTAAGATTAATACACACAACATAAGTGGTGTAAGAAACTAGGTCGTAATCTTTACTGAAGCTTTGTAATGTCCAATTACATATATACAGTGAGCGTCAAAAGAAACTGTACATTATGGATAAAATTCTAACAATCATCAAACTCAACTTTTATCACTTAAGGAGAGTGCCCGAAAAAATTTGACAATTATTCAAAATTTTTTTGTATTTTTTTTTCTTTTTGTTCAATTTTAAAAATTGGCAATGAAACAATTTTAAAATTAAAATAACGGTAATTCATGTATTTTTTTTAAATGTACAGTTTCTTTTGACGTTTGCTGTATGTATGTAAGGTTTGTATGTAAGGAACTGTACTAGTTTCTCTTGATACCGTATGGAGCAAAATGCCGCGATGCAATTATGATATGGAATTGCAATATGATCTGTCTGGCCAAATGTGGGACATCATCATCATCTGTTGCCCGGCCTACTTAACGCATGGCCTTTTTATTTCTGTATTACATGTTGATTGGCGCTGATTAGTGCGTGCCTGTATTTCTATTATTCTATTCAATATTAAACAAACTCAGGCATAAAGACTCAAACTTCAAACTTAAGAAACTTCAAAAAAAGACATCTGTTGTAAGATATTTGAAAGGTCTTAATGATACACTAGAGTCAAACTATTATATTATGGCTTACAGTAAGGTATCTTAAATGGTTTGTTATTTTTAAGGCTCCTAAGTATGCAACTCTTGCTATGGTGAAAGTTAGTCACTATTTTGCACATTTGAAAGCATCGTCCAGCTCCAAATATATGCCATAATGCAAGTAACCTTTGGTTGCTAAAATCAAATCTTGAATGATTCAGAAAACTATTGCTCAACTTAGTTATAAAAAATCTACAAAAATTGATAAAATCTATCACGTTATTATTTAGTAAAGCTGCGTATAGTCATGGATTTTGTTTTATTTATTTTCAACATTTGTTTAAGCCCTGGAACAGATTAGAGTGGTTGTAGTAGAACCTGAAGTATAAGGCGTAAAGCGTAGCGTAGCATAGCAAAAATGCGAACAGAGTAGAAGCTCTCTTAATGTTGCCAGATAGCTTTTTCAAAAACTAACTTCATATCAATTTGTATAATAAATGCATGTTCAACTAAATATTCATCTCCAGCAACATTACATTTTATGTTTCATATATTTAATGTTGAATAGTTTAAAAAATCATGGAAATCCTCTTTATAAATTATATTTGTCGCGCTACAAATTTCATAAATTCGAATTTTGCTGTTGTAGCAACGTATTCTTTTAATGACAATTTGAGTTGCAGCGACTATTCTGTTCCCCATTTAAGAGTGAAAGTTTGCTTTAGTTAAAGTGATACCTAAACCTGGCTAGAATCATATGAAAGTCGAGTCTGCAGGCCTGTAAGTTTATTATCAATCATGTCAGAAGTGTTCGATAATCTATTAATGCATAAATTTTCGTTATGAAACCTACATATTGGTATACGTCATCTAAAAGACATGGTCATGGGTCTGATTCAAAAGATGAAAATAAATTTTCTTTTTAAAATTTCGCTGCTGTTAGAATGAGGGCGATTTTATAACTGCCAGTGTGCTACAGGGCTGTGCATTGGGATCGTCTTATATTTCATATATAATTCTGACATGATGTTGAACCCTCACATACAAAATTATAGATTTGCTGATAACACTGCTTTCCTTTATACATACGAGAATCCTTTCAGAAAGCAACTCGTTAGGTTCAGAAATAAATGTGTGTACGTAACATTCGCATTTCGACGGGAAACATGCAAACAGTTCAGATAAATCAAACGTCTGACTTGGAAATTTCACATCCAGGATAAATTAACACAAATTAAATTAAATTTATCGATATTTTATTGGCTAATTGGTTGAAACCAATATTGAGTTAAGCTATTCAGTTATGAGGAACTACCTTCGGCTTCACGTGCCACCAGTCAAAACATAGATTGAAAAATATTGCGATAAATACAGAAACAGGCTTCTTCTATTTCATCCAAATACCCTGAATCGTAACATATGGAACTATCGTGCACATTCGTGCTCCCAACTCCGAATAAGAAATTTCATGCTTCAAATTTGAATAACGGTGAAAGAAGAATTTGTTTCCTCGAGCTGTTGGGGCATTTTCTTAGATTTGAGAATCGTACATTGGTGCACAAATTGTACAACTAATTGGCTTAATGTCAACTTTACTTTTCACCAACAGTTTGCCCACTTAAAAACACCCTGGATACTTTTTATATAAATATTGTATGTCTGTAAAGGTCACAATGGTTTATTTACGTTTAATTGCATTTGACACATAAGTTTTCGATTTCAATGTCATTGCCACTAATTCGGTCTTCTGTTTAAACAATTATTTCGATGGCATATTTAGGATTATAGGGTGGAGTGGAGTAAAAAGAAAACAACTCCTATTATTATTTATTTTGAATTATTTTATTCGCTAGTAAAACCTTACAATACACGAACATTATTATTATTATGACTCTATTAAATTTAATGTATATTTTCATTAATCGTTTATAACTTTAAAGTTATCGATAAAACTTAAGAAAGAAAAATCAAAACAATTTAAATACATGTCAGTCACTTTAATGAAATAATTGACAGCTGGCCATATCAACTATTGTTTATGTGAGGGAATAGTGAGTGAATGCATTAATCAATAAGAACTAACTAGCGATTTAGTATGTATGATTAATAGATGAATTAACATAAAAACTTTACCAATACCAAAGTATTAATAAATAATAAGGACAATAAAAATAATAAGGACAATATGAAATATGAATTGGAGTGAAAAATATCAAAGTTTTCCATTAATTTGTTAACCACTTTGCATGGAATTATTATTATTTGTTGTATTTTTTCTTTCAGAGACCATTAACATTGCACGTTAAAATGTATGTAACGTATAAGTAAGTAATGTTTTTTTAGGATCCTGTATAACTTATGCCCCTGTTATACGCAAACATGGTTAAAATCCAACTAAAAATAGGCTGTAAGGCAACGAATAGATAATTAGATCCATACAGGGAGACTAAAATCCAGCACATGCTTCGGTTCCATGAAAGCGCTTAGTATTGCTTGGTACCTAGAATACATGTTATACGGGTATATGGCATATAAGGCACTTGCGACGAAAGATGGGTCCATGAAGATAATCCCAATCTCAAGAAATCATATGTAAAGCGCAGGCAAAATTCATGTTCAAGAAGAATTATCTATTAAGTGGTATCAGAAGGGTGTTTTACATTCTGAGCTGCTAAACTTGGGCTAGACTATCACGGGAGACCTGTACAGATAACAATTAATTCGTTTAAAGCCACATTGACCATAAAATGCTTTGTAATACAACTCAATACATACATACATACATAATTGGTCATTACAGCCCTTTAGTCAGGACTACAACCTAACTTCCCGCATCACTTATGTTGTGGGTGTTAATTTTATATATGATTGACAGGACCTAGAGTTTGAAGTCGATTTTGAACGGTAGATTTTTAAGAAACTTTTTCAGGGCAATTTTTCAGAGTTTTTGCCAGAAATCTACAGGTAAGCTGTCGAAGAAATATTTCTTTATATTTCGATTTGTAGAAGATGTCTGATCTGGGGTTTCATAGGTGTCATGTCCAATAAGCCAACACCTGCCTACTAGACTACGGCGACTTAACCTAATACGTTGCTGATATTTCCCATCATGCAATGCCGGTTAGAATGGCATAATTGCGTTTACAGTATAAGCCTTCTTCTGAGCTTACTTGTCATTTAATTCTTATCAGACGATCGTCAAGGACTTAAAGGAATTTGATTAATTTCTACTGAATCTTTAATTTCTCTCCACCATTACCGACTTATGTAGCTATTTTATGCCTTTTGTTCAGTCTGGTTTGGGAACATTGACCACAGATAAAGTTTAATCATGCTCTTCCTGCACATCTTTCAAATGCATATCTAACGCAATGTCAATGGAGAATTCCATCATGCAAAAATTATTTTCTTACTATTCGAATAAGGTGCTCTGATACCATTACCCATCGAAACGATTCTGGAATGTTCTCTCAAACACAAAGGCATTTTAAATGTTTGAATAATAATGACATCGATCCTCATTTGTATTGAAAGATTTCTGATCGCTATTAACAGTAGGGAAATATACAACTTTCGTAAGATTCTGTGTGACAAGAGTTCTTATAGTAGTTTACCTGTTGTTGGGATCAGTATGGATAAGTACTTCTTTCATTTCTTATAAAAAATAACAAATTTTAGGCAGGGGTATTGAATTTTATGCAATCCAGTCCTAGGGTTTTAATAATCTTATTGTGATTTCTATTATCTTCTCAATATGAACTCACTTGCTTACTTAATTAATTGGCCTTTAACAATCCGATTAACGGATTTCGGCCTGCCTTAACACATCCTCCCAGCCCTCTCCGCCTTTTGCGTGCCTTCGCCAGATGGTCACAACAATCGACGACAGGGCTTCCTGGATCGCTTCCTTACGACGTAACAAGGTCGTCCTCTCGGCCGACTTCCGCGGATCTCCCACATAAAATACCTGTACCGCCGGAGCATCCTCTTACATTCAATTGACATGTGCCGGGTTTGCGCAACAATATTGGATGTTATTACGCTGCACAATGTCCATGTCGTTGAGCAGCTCATTCAGAATCGGTTGTGGAAATTATCACCAACTTGCACTGGATCGAAGATTTTACTTTTGTCTGGAACACTCTCAAGGCTGCTGCATCACTGCTTAATGTATTGATGCCTCAGCGCCATAAATAAACATCGGGGAGGATGAATGTCTTGTAGAGTATTAGTTTTGTCGTAAGAGAGAGATCTCTGTTACTCAATTGCCTATTGAGACCAGAGTAGTACCTGTTGGCAAAGATGATCCTACGCTTGATCTCCAGACTGACATCATTTTTTGTGGTAAGTGTGAAGCCAAGATAAACAAATTTACTGACAATATCGAAAGTATAGTTATCGGCCGTAATCTAGGATCCAATATGCCGCATGTCCCTACTTGTGGACAACATAAACTTCGTTTTGTCTTCATTTACTGCCAGACCTATCTTAATAAACTCATTCGGCAAGTTACATATTTTTTTCTCTTTGCATGTTAATCTACTCAAATATTCTATTCTCCTGTAAATCTTCCTCCTGATCGTGACATACCTTTCTTTTAAAAATAAAGTTGAGTCATAATTTTGACATATCATCAGTCCACCAGTGGTTGAAGCTTTTGTTATTGTTTTATCTTGGCATGGAAGTTTTAACTGTGATTGCAAACTAAAGTTGAAATACCCGAAATTAAAACCGACGGCGTATGATTTGTAGATAAATGTTGAAGAGAAATGGCGGAATACTAAATGGATACTAAATTCATATTAACGTCCTTATACCAATAAATACAAGTTTTTAAAAGTTAAAGTTTTTAACAAAAAAAAATTAAATTTCATTTAATGTGCATACAGACATTCATTCAAGTGTAACTAACCACCACAATCTATTTTTATTTAACCTTTTATCACTTTATTATTCCATTGGGAATATGTCAACAATATTTTTAATTAATATGACAACTAAAATTAAATAAATCAATTTCATTTTAATACACATACATACATACATACATAAATGCAAAATTTTTCTTAAAATGTAATGAAAATTAATAAATTTAAGTGGTTATCGTCAATGTCTCGTTGAAAGGTGACTGTTAATTACCAGTGTTAGAAAGCGTTCGCATATTATCTTTAAATCAATTGAGTTTAGTTTTTAATTATTGGTAGTATAACTTAAAAGACAATCATTGTTATTGAAAATAAACATGTTCTTGCAAGAACTTATTATTCAAAGTGTTGTCTGTCAAAGCTAAAAGAATTTTTCTTCACATTTGTTCACATATTCCAAAAAAGCACTCATTTTCTGACACCAAGAATGAATCGAGCCAATTTATGATAGCTTGCTTTGAAGTGCAGCATATTTCAGGGAGAGCGTCTGGGCTTTCCGTCTACTATTTTTCACATTGTTTTTAACCGAGGCCGCAATATGCGATTGAGCGTTGTTAAGATGGAAAATTGCGGATTCGTATGGCATTTCAAGGAGTTTTAATAAACAATGCTGGCTTCAAACGAATTAATTGTTATCCGTACAGGTCTTCCGTGATAGACTGGCACAGTTTCACACCCTTCTGATACCATTTAATACAGCGCATGGCTTGGCCCGATCGAAATTTTTCTTGGTTGTAGATTTTGATCATTTCCTATGCTTTGGAGTTGCCGTAATGAATTCATTTTTAGTCGCCAGTAATAATTCGATGCAAAAATTATTTCATTCTGAAGCAATCAAACAGCCTTTCAGACATACAAAATCATCTCTCAACGTCTCTCGGCTTCAGGGTCTTCATGAGCACTCCTTGTTGAGTGCTTGCAAGCTCTTCTTGCATATGACACGTATGTTAGTCGACTAATGTTTCCAATTAATGGCCATCTTTTCTCTTTTCGGCTGTTCCGAAAGCTCTTTTCTATGATGTTAAAATCATTCAATCTATCAGCGTATTTCGCCTTCAGCGTCCCTCGGCTTCAGCGTCTTTATGAGGCAGCCAATTTCCTTGTTAAGTGCTTGCAAGCTCTTCTTGCATATGACACGAATACTCAACCAATGCTTCCAATTAATGGCCATCTTTTCTTCTTTCGGCTGTTCCGAACGCTCTTTGTCTATGATGTTAAAATCATTTAATCTATCAGCGTCCCTCGGCTTCAGTGTCTTCATGAGGCAACCAATTTCCTTGTTGACTGCTTGAGTTACGACTAATCATATGCTCTTCTTGCATATAACATGAATCTTCGTCGAGTAATGTTCCCAAAATATGGGCATCTTTTGTTTGTTTTTTTTTTGCTGTCCCGCATGCTCTTTGTCTTTGAGGTTAAAATCATAATTTTTGAAACGCGCGATACACTGTGTTTTTGTTAGAGCATGCTTGACGCATATTTCCACAACGAAACGATGACTCGCTCGAACAGTTTTCAGTGTCAAAGATTTTCCATCGTAAAATAAATTATGTTTTATAAAACCAACCAATGCTGACCCATTTTGACAGCTCAAGAATTGCGCTTTCAAATGACAGTTGAAATGAGATCTTAATTCACATATTAAGAAGATGATTTCAATCTTACTGTCAGAAGTGTTAAAGATTTATTTCGATCGAACTACGTATTTGTTAATATCTCTCATATTTCCTGGGTGTATAAGAATTCTTGATCCTATATTCCAAAGCACCGCACAATGATAGAGAAATGGATATGTAATCTTTATAAGAAGTCGTACTTCCAACATCCAGGCATGTGTTTAGTGACTTCACTTTGCTGGATTGCTTATTGCACGAATTGCTGGCACTTTCCATGGTGGACTCGTTAGAGCTGCTGCATACTACCAATTTTCTATACATGAGCAGGTATTTTACTGAATTTTGTTGCGTGTTACATACATACGTACATACATAATTGGTCATTACAACTTTTAAGTCAGGATTACGATCTAGCTTCTCACACCACTTATGTTGTGTGTGTGTTAATTTTACACATAAGTGATGGGAACTACAGTTTAAAGTCGATTCCGAACGATAGATTTTTGTGAAACCAGAAATCTGCTGAGAGGAAATCGCCGAAGAAATATTTTTTCATATTTCATATGGTCAAGACGTCTGAGTTTAAACTGAGGCCTCATTTCTACTAAGCAGTACTCTACCTACTAGACTACGGCGATTGAATCCAATACGAGACCGTAATCTTCTATCATGCAACGCTGCTCAAAAACTATATAAAGAGTGGATAGGAAGTTTTACTTCATCTACCGTATAGAGATCTTTCGTCTCTCACTGCTCTTTGTTTCTGGCAGTGCAAAGCTCTCTCACCGGAATAAATTTATTTCAGAGCAGGACATTAAAAACTTACTCGATCAAATTGTCACAAAAGACCAGCGGCATTTTTTGGGACAGAATCCATAATTTGCCATGGTAGGTAGGTATAGGTGGCCGACCCTCCAAGAAAATTCGGGCGGCGGAATTGTGATACCACAATAATGTTACTTATCCCCTAGTGCTGGAACCACTTAGAGCTGCCAATGAAGCGACTTAAACTACCGATATTAATGTTCGACAAATTTGCTAGATTATCGATATAGTAGGCACCAAGATGTCTCTTCCTCCTTTGACATAGTGCCGGGCATGTTCCCAGTAGGTGAAGAACAGTCTCTTCCTCCAGAGAAGCTGCACAGATTCCTCATCTCATCATTTGCGATGTGTCCCAGACCAATGCGCTTCGCGTTCACACCCATGATACAATGCCCCGTCACGACTCCGACAACCGTACTGAGTGTGCTTCTTTGAAGCTTAAGCAGCCTTGTAGTGCGCCTTATATCCAACCTCGGCCAGATCATGTGCGCCGTTCTGCCCTTATTCGAAGCTGTCCACCTACGATTGACGGAGTCCGCGACTGTGTTGTCAATCATGAGTTTACAGGTCCCCAAAGGGTCTCCAATATTCGAAAAATCCTGAGAGAGTTAGATGGTTGTGCCGTGTCTGGCCAACTCATCCGCTCTGCAGTTGCCCGGGATATCACTATGCCCCGGAACCCAAATAATGTGTATCTTATATCTTTCAGCCACCTTGTTTAACTGTTTTCGACAGCCGTAGACCGTCCTGGAGCCCAAAGCTCTGATAGCAGCCATAAAAATATGCTATAAAGATGGGAAAAATTCGTTGGCACCGATAGAATATATTTGAATGACTTCTTTCAAAAAAAATTTCCTTAATAAAGCATTTATTTTCAATAAAAATGATTGGTTTTACAGTTATACTACCAATACACTTGAAATATTTATTTATTGTTCTCCCGATAATGTTGATATATTTTCAGAATTGATCTTTTGTAACTTACGTAGTAAAAGAATTAAAAGTTTCCATTGAATTCGCAAAAACATTCAGTCCGTAATTCATACAAAATAATATTGAATGAAACTTTTTTGAGGTTAATTTTTAATCGTAATTCACTGTTATTTTGACAACTATTTTCCCACGATACCAAATCAATGACTGGATATTGTGATTATGAACACAAAAATTTATTTTAAAAAATTTAAAACATGAACACTTGACAACATTCTATGCAGTTAGAATGGCCATTTAGTATACAACATAGTTATTAAATTTAATCAATTATTTAAATTTATTGTATTATTGTATTCACAATTTTTATTTTGTTTTGTTTTGTTTTTGTTTTCAAGTTTCATTTTCATGTTAAACGATTAAGGACGCAAGACATTAACACGGTTAAAGGACTGAATCGTAACTGAAGTCCTTATAAACTGAAGTAAAATAATAAAATACAATACAAAATAAAATAAAATAAAAAAAAAATATAAAAAAAAATGAATACAAAAGAGGAATAAAAAAAATAAAAACAAAACAATATTTTGAATACTATTTAACACACACAAAAAAAAAGAGAGAGAGAGGACGACACGAATACAGAACACACATAATGGAAAAGCAATTTCTAAAGGAATACAGTAAAATACTGAATATTCTAAATTATTTTGTTGTAAATAAGTATGTCAAGTGGTATTTAAAATTTTGTCAGTAGGAGTATTACCAATTACCATTAGAACATATGAGTTTGTACTGAAAAGAACTCCTTTAACAGATTTGTCAGCTGACAGCACAAATGTAAATTAGCTGCTTCACAAAAGGCGAAACTCAATGTAATTTTACTGTAAATAACAAGAGCGTTTAAGATAAAGAAGATAAACAGTTTACGAAAATCTACTGTGTCATAATACACTTGCTTCAATATATGGATCGTGGCCTCCTGTTTGATTATTGCAAGCAAAGGTCATTCCAATTTTCAGAGCCTTGTAATGCTTATTGTGTGGCTTCTGCTGATCACTGCAGTGTTTTCCAAGCAGAAATCATAGCAATTTTGAAGGCGGCACAATGTTTATTGTGTGGCATGATTTTCCCTAAAAATCTCTTGACTTACTCATATAGCCAGGCTGCTGCAATTATGTCCTTAACAAACATAGCTTCAACGTCCGTCCTTGTCCATGACTACCGAGGACAGTGAAGTTGGGGATTATTCAAAGTTAAGTCTTATATGGGTTCCTGGACACAGGGACGTTGGAAATTGATTTGCTGAGCATCTAATCAGGGCCTATACGAATCTAGAAATTTCCTATATATTACAGAGCATAGGTCTACCCATTACATACATTACATACATACAGACCATTATAGCCCTTCAGTCCGGATTACTACCCAGCTTTTGACACTACCTATGTTGCGAGTGTTAATTTTATACATGTGTTACGGGATCTACAGTTTAAAGTTGACTTCGGACGACAGATTTTTGAGAAATTTTTCATGGAAATTTTATTTACTTTCAGAGTTTTTGTCAGATATCTGCTGAGAGGAAGACGCCGAAAAGATATTTGTTCATATTTCGATTTGTTGGAGATTCATTCTGATATTTCCCACTCGTTTTATGGGGAAACTCAATCTCGTTGGCAGCAGGAAGGTTCTGTCAATATTGCCAGCTTTGCTGGACAGGACTTACTTCTGTCCTTAAATCATACGGCCAGCCGTCGGACAATTGAAGGATATTATAAAGGGTGAGTCCCTTAAAAGTTTAAATTTAAAAATTTGCAATAAAACAATAACGTTTGACAAATTTATTCTTTTGTTGTGACTTACAACTGTTCCGGTTAGAAATGGAATATTATTTCATTCATTAATTCGGCATCTGCGCTCGGCCTCATAGTACCCGATTCGATTTGATCAAATTTCGTGCACTTTTTTCGAGTGAATGGGGTTGTATCTCGGCAATATCATCACGAATGTTGGCCTTCAAATTCTCATTGGTTTGTCGGCATAAAACTTTTCATTAACGGCGCCGCACAAAATAAAAAACAAAATAGTCCAACGGTGTCAAATCGCAGGTACTTGGCGGTCAATTGACGTCACCATTTCGGCTAATTAGACGGCAATCAGACGTTTGACGTAGTAAATCTATTGTGGCATGAGATGTGTGGCAATTACACCATCTTGTTGTAACCAAACATCTTTATCATCAATGCCATAAAGAGCCGTTTCCAAATAAAAAAAAATAAAAAATAGGTTATCATGGTGCGATAGGTGTCTCCATTGACAGTAATGGTTGCGCCGTGCTTATTTTCAATGAAATAGGGGCTAATGATGCTTCTGCTCGACAATCTGCACCAAACAAGTCACTTGTAATGGGTGCATTAGGTTCTATAAGACCACGTGTGGGTTTTCTGAGTACCAAATACGGCAATTTGGATTATTAACGTACCCACCAAGTTGAAAATCACTTTTCTATATGAGAGACCAACGAAATGAGCTTTATCCTAAAAGTAATTTTTGGCAAAATCAAACATCATCGAGCGTGGTCATGCGGCTTCAACTCTGGAACTAATTGATCTTTGTAAGGTGTCATACCGAGATCTGTTCGCAGTATTCGAAGTCAACTGGTGTGTGCAATGTTCAATTCTTAAGAACGACGATCACGAGTTCATGTTGATGAATTCCCATGCACACTCTCTGCCACAGCTCTGATATTTTCGAGTGCACACACTGTACGAGCACGTTAACGTGTTGGTGTATCAACAATGAAACCAGTTTCACGAACTTTAGCAATAAACTTGCATATACCGGCACTGTTGGTGATTTTCTGCTACCAAATTTTGTACGCCATTTTCATGTAATTTCGATTAATTGGCTTTGTTTTGGAAATGAATTTCCAATAAATACCAATGTTACTCAAGCGTAAATCGATTTATTACGTTCAGTGGAGATAATATGACTGAATTTTGTGACAGAATAGAATGACATCAGTATTACCAGATTCGAAATAACCGATTGTTGAAATTTAAGCCGGTAGATGGCCCAACCGATATTTCACTTAGAATGACATCAATAGGGCTCTCTAACGAACAAAATGATATCACATACATACTTAATTTTATTTGGCTTTAAAGATAGGAAACGCTTAAAAAAAGACTACAAATATACAGTGAGCGTCAAAAGAAACTGTACATTAAAAAAGTATATACAATAATGAATTACAGTTATTTTTATTTTAAAATTGTTTCTCATTGCCAGTTTATAAAATTGAAACAAAATAATTGACAAAAAATTTCGAAATTTGGTCTGCAATAAACTGCATATACCGGCACTGTTGGTGATTTTCTGCTACCAAATTTTGTACGCCATTTCATGTAATTTCCGATTAATTGGCTTTGTTTTGGAAATGAATTTCCAATAAATACCAATGTTACTCAAGCGTAAATCGATTTATTACGTTCAGTGGAGATAATATGACTGAATTTTGTGACAGATAGAATGACATCAGTATTACCAGATTCGAAATAACCGATTGTTGAAATTTAAGCCGGTAGATGGCCCAACCGATATTTCACTTAGAATGACATCAATAGGGCTCTCTAACGAACAAAATGATATCACATACATACTAATTTTATTTGGCTTTAAAGATAGGAAACGCTTAAAAAAAGACTACAAATATACAGTGAGCGTCAAAGAAACTGTACATTAAAAAGTATATACAATAATGAATTACAGTTATTTTTATTTTAAAATTGTTTCTCATTGCAGTTTATAAAATTGAAACAAAATAATTGACAAAAAATTTCGAAATTTGTCTAAGTTTTTTCGGGCACTCCTCTTAAGTGGTAAAAGTTGAGTTGGTGATTGTTAAGATTTTATCCTTAGTGTATAGTTCTTTTAACGTCACTGTATGTTAGTTATTTATTGATTTTTAGTAACAATTTTTTAATAGGTAGGTAACACTGTTGTATTGCTCTTTAAAATTACAATTTAAGACGTTTTTCTTTTGTGATTCAATTGTAGAATGTTCTTCACAAATCTTACATAAAAAGTTACTCATCTTTGAAACATTCATGCAAATATTTACAGAATTTGCTAAAATAAATTTGTTGTCTACGTTACTATCTTTATAAATAAATATTAAAATGTAAAAATATTCAAGATTTTACTGTTTACACACAACAATGTTTATTTGTTACTTTCATTTTTATGACTTGTGGTGTGTTGACGAATATAAGTCACTGGCTAAGGTTTGCCTGATAATTAGAACGAATGAATTTTATAGTCTACAATGTCTGAATGGGCTTAAGTACATATTATGAATGTGGGCTAATGGCGATACTTGTAGTACCCCTGGATAGTCATTTCCTATTTTTTTGTTTTTGTTTTCATTTTCTTTTTTACGTTTTCCTGTTTGTATGTTTGTACATTCAATTGTCAAAAGAAAAAGTATTAATGTCAGTCAGCCTTAACAAGAGCGATAATTTCAAAACAAAAACTATTTGAAGGTAGAATTTAATTACATCTCGCAAAAACAGATATTCATTGAATTAAGATTGTAGACAGAAGTAAATTTTATGGAAGTTATAAACTAATATTATTATTCTGATCCTTTTTTCCATACATCAATAGCCATAAATACCTTTAAATTATTTTACGAGCATGTATGCTTAACATTTATAATATTGTAGTAAATTTCGAAGTTATACGACTTTAATTGAAAGAAAGAAATATGCAGCATAGAAATAAAAATTAAAAGAGCTTTTAATGAATGTCATCTGTTAGTCATATGACAGTAATATGTTCTAATGTCACTACACTTGACATTTCATGTGACATTTGTCACTTTGAATAGTTAGATTTTTAACATTTTAAAATGGGGAAACCACTTTGAATAGTTTTAACTTTTTAAAGGATTACGTTATATTTTAAATATCCTGGCATAAATGCGGTATACGTAGCTACCACTTTATGGTTTAAAAGGTACACCACTGTGGCATCAAAGGCAATATAAAAATATCCATGGGGAGCCATTAATTTTTTTTTTTTTTTTTTTTTTTTTTTTTTTTTTGATGTGGTGATGACATCTAGACGTGATACCACGATTCAAACCCCTGATTAGACATCTCGAACAAAATTAAATATAAAAAAATTTTCCTTCGGCGACCTCCTCTCTCAGCATATTTCTGGGAAAAACTCGAATAGTAAATAAAAAATTGCCATGCAGTCTCTCAAAACATCTGTCGTTCAAACACAACTTTGATATATAACATATAAAAATATATAAATATATACAACATATAAAAAATTAATACACGCAAGTGGTGTAAGAAGCTAGGTTGCACAGACCAATTATGTATATATGTAGGATGACATCTCTAAAACATATGCAAACAACGTCACATTTTTCCATCTCTTTAAAGATGGTGAATTTTGTACCCGAAAATGCCGGTTTCCAAAAGGCTTTAAATATTTGATTTCATTTGAAGAATAGTGGTAGAGAGTCGCATTGAAATTTTGTCAAAGCATATGGTGTTCATACTCTATAAGAAGCAATATGCAGAATATAGTTCCCATGGTTCAGAGTTAACGATCTTGATCTGAGTAATGAAGAACTTGCAAGACAACCAAAAAAAAGTTTGAAGACACCAAATTGCAAAAATTATTGGATGAAAATGAGACTTCAAGTCAAAGACATATGGCAGACATATTGAATGTTGCACAACAATTGATTTCTAATCGTTTAAAACCTATGGGAAAGGTTCAAAAGTCTGGATAATGGATGCCACATAAATTGAGAGGTAGACTGACGGAAAACCGAAAAACCACTTGAGAAATCTTGTTTCAAAGTAAAGATAGAAAAACCAGTGTTGCATCAGCAGAGACCTAAAAAATCTTGGGGTTAATCCGGGATAACCATATGTAAACTGTGACTGTAAAACCAGATCGATGCGGCAGGAAAATAATACTGTTCCTGATGGCACCAGAAATGTGTGGTGTACTAAGAGCTCTCAAAACTTAGTGAAACCGTTAATAAAGTTCTCTGTAGACGACAAATGATCAATTCGAAGCATGCACTGATCGAAAAACGACACGGCAAAGTAATTTTTCGTTGCGGCAAATGACATTTCCGTGCTTGAAAAGAAGTAATCCCTAAATTCAGAGAATTAGTCCAACTGCAGATGAATAGGAAAATCTTTATACCACGAAGACAATTCCTTTACAGCGAAGACAATTCCGAAGTCTTTAATGAATTAGCATCATATTAATTGAAATTGACTTGCTAATAGCAACTGGACCATTATTTTTTTTAAATGACCCAATAGCGATCTTCTAAATGATCAAATGACGAGCACTAAAGAGTCATGCAGACCGAATTCTTGTGACCAATATTTCATCAGCGATAAATCAACGACATTTGATTGCATTTGGAAACTCTTCATTGCAATACTTTTTTTTTTTCTCAAATAGTTTTTGCAAGAAATCTGCTAAGAGAGGAAATCGCCGAAGAAATATGTTTTCATATTTCGTTTCGTTGAAGATTTCTAAACTGACGTTTGAACAGTAGCCTCAGATCTAATAAACCAACATACTGCCTATTAGACTACGACGACTTCATGAAGCATTAGGGCCAGTTTATTTGAAAACGTGGTTAAAGATTGAATTGATCGAATGGACTATGTAAATCGTAGGCTCAAGGGACATATTGTATTATCATTGAA
Source organism: Sarcophaga bullata (assembly GCA_005959815.1). Taxonomy (NCBI): domain Eukaryota; kingdom Metazoa; phylum Arthropoda; class Insecta; order Diptera; family Sarcophagidae; genus Sarcophaga; species Sarcophaga bullata. Next base: position 58,643 of record QOCX01000683.1, on the reverse strand, counting down.
AGTTCTTTAGCTCCTAGAAAAAACACCCTATATTTTAAATAATATTCTCTCTGCGTTTTTTTAGTTTCAGGTTCGAACATATGACTTATCTTTTATGGTGTCTTTTTTTACTCGTATTGTGCATAGATTTTTAGAGAGTTAACATCTGTCATTTATAGTCACTTAGTTATTGACCAAAATAGGGTGAACAGTTAAGTGGTTTTCTTTTGTGTTACGAAATTGTTGAATTTCCTCTTCAATGTTTTGAATTTACAGCGCAGATATTTTCCGTAGAGCGAAAAATACGAATATAGCCTTTAAATTTACGGTTATTTTTCTCTTTAGCAACGGTTAACTGTAAATAATATATTTTTGATCATTTTCATTTGATTACTACTATGCATTGTGTTTGGATTTTATTATAATGGCCACCCTAAAAGTAACCAACAGCCACTATTAAAGTCATTTCAATAAACATGACGTTTAAATAAAAATAACAACTAAAGTACAAACAAGGAAAACAATTATGTTTTAATGTACAATATTTTATTCGTACATACATACATACTTATACGCACATGGTAGTACAATGAAAAAAAAAACACAAGCAATTTGAAACACTTGTATTGGAATGAAATTTAATAGGGAACTCTTATAGGTGACTGACCATTTAAAGCTTGCAGTAGTAAGATATTACTAATGTACTGTTGTATTCATTAAAGAACTAAATTTAATTAATATCGTGTTGTACCTACACTTATTAAATGTTTTTGTTAATTTAAAGACATGTTTCTCTGTTACTAAAATACGGTGGAAGGTAATAATATGTTCAATTAGTATTATGGTAGTTAACAATAAAAGTAAGATAGAAATCTTTATTGGCATTTGTCACTACTGCTTATAATTTGGATACAAATTAACAAAGTTTTTATTGTACAAAGTACTACTTCAGTCCTTCACATTTAGTCAACGGCATAGATTTTCTACGGTATATGCGTTGGAGTACGCATTTTCACTTTTGAGAAATTGATCGTTCTTGGTATACGAACAGCTGTTTGAGACAGTTTAAATTGAGATCTCATTAAACTCAAGGCACACTAAGGCTGTGTTTCTGTAACACATATGGTTTCAGAGAAATGTGTCTTTGTACGGAAAACACAACTGAACTTTAATGTTCTTGGTGTACGGACTGCTATTAAAGACAGTTTAAGTTAGAGGTCTTCAATATACTCAACTTCAACAAACTAAATACCTGTTTCTGTAAGACATATGGTTTCAGACAAAAGTTTATTTTTGTATGGAAAACGTAAGAAAAATTAAGTTTAATTTATTTAATTAATTAAGATGGAGAAACATCTTTCGGTATTTGAACCAAAATATCCCATATGGTATAGTGTGGTTAAGGGCCATTATTACAACTTGCTGTTAACTAAAGGGACGATTTTAACTGACAGATAAATTGTTTTTCGTTATTATAGGTGGCCAATAAGATAGAATAGCTTTAAGCTAAATAGAGGATCACTCTACCGGTATCTTATAAAGTTAAATTTATGCCTGAACTTGCCATATTATCCATTATTTTCAATATGGCAACTTGTATATAAACAAAATGACAAATACAACAAAAAAAGAAGCCAGTCGTTGCCACTGCGTTTGAAAAAAAATAGTTTGCATTGCTCCGATACTGCCATGTTTTTGAAAATGTTAACTTTATTTTATCTGTAAGTTGTAATAACGAAATAAGTTAAAGGTAATTTACAGTTCGCTTTAGCTAAAGGTACCTTTAACTAAACCCAAGTTTAACGGCAAGTTATATTAATGCCCTAAATCTATGATCTGGAATGGTTGGTACTATTTCTTTAATATCAAATTATTCATTTAAATTCTTGAATGAGGTACTCCTATCATTATCGTGCAGTAATCGAAACGGCATTTTGTGTCCTAATTTAAGTATTTTGGTATTATCAAATCTAGTGAAGAACTCGCAATGGATGTGGTTCTCCACACCACCTCCATGTTCGACAGTTAGTTTTAAATTCTTTGACTACAATGCAGAGTTGTCGCTCGCCAAAAATGTTAAATTTATTCTTGCCATAAATTCGATTAATTTTTCCCTTTTGCTTAGCATTTGTTTTCAAATGAAGCTATGCGTTCGATTTTCCTTCTGTAAAAAGCTGATTTCATTTTTGCTTAATCTCGAACGGGTACATGTGTGTTAGTCAGTGATTCTCTTTGTCGATTTGTGACAGTTTTATGGCTCTTCGCTGAAAGAAATTATCAACACGGTGTTTACAAGTAGCGTGATGTGACTATTCCAGAAAACCTTCACATCTTCCTTCTCTGATTTTCCACCATCATCATAGAAGTTTTTTTAATACGTGCATATAGGGAGGGCTATTTATCGGTTCGGTTTAAATTTAAACCATCGGTTATTTCTGAATTCTGTTACAAAATTCAGAAACTGCACAATGATGTCAATTTTGCCAAAAAAAACAAACTGCTGAGTACGTTAATAAACAAAATTGCCGTATTTAAGGCTAAAAAGAAAACCCACACATGGCCTTACAGAAACCAATGCACCCATTCCAAGTGACAGTTTGGTGCGGTTTGTGGAGCGGAGGCATTATTGGTCCATATTTCTTTAAAAATGAGGACAACGCAAGCATTCGCACCATGTTAATCGATTTTATTGTATCCGCTCTTCATGGTATTGATGTGAACCAACAAAAATTAAGATTGCCAAAGTTTCAGTGCAACTAAGCGAGGAATTATTATTCCGTGGTGCTTATACATTTGAGAGATTCAGGGAATACAAATGAGAGATGCAGTTCCAAGCATGATATCTGTGGTTCCATATGGTTTGTTGTAAAAACTGTTTATTTTTAAAGGAACTTTTTGTTAATGGCTGTTTCAGAGAGAAATCGAAACTGACCATAATTGACTATTAAATGTTTCAGTATCAGAAAACGACTATATTTTCGGGAAAATGCTGTAGTGCAATGTATTGTAAAAAAATTTCTCATTATTTGTGTATTTCAATTTCTTCTCCAGAAACTATTTAAATAACTTCACTTAAACATTTCCTTGCTAGCTCCTTAATACTCGTATACGAATAATACGTATTTCTAAATATAAAACTTCTACCAGTAAACTATTTAAATGCATGAAACAGTTTTTGCTTTAACAAAGTTTTGGGGAGTGTTAAAAAAGAAAAAATCGTTAAAAATTAGCTGTTTTTTCCTTTTTACTGAATAAATTAGAAATTGCGTCACGCAATTCAGTAATAGTGTCAGTATGCCTGCCTCCTAAAGACAAAGAATATAAAATTCAACGTTAAACATTTAATAAAACTTTTTGTTGTTCATTTAAATACTCGCAAATATATCTTGATTTAGTAGCAAATAATTATTCATAAAAATACTAAATTACACAAACGGCAAAATTAAAAATAAATACGTTTTTTTTTTTGTATGCTTTAAGGAATCAGAATCCGATAGTAATTATTGACAAATGTTGCCATTAAATTGTAATTTTTGTATTTAAATTTTACGTATCAAAGTATACTTTTAGGTTGTTATCGATTGTTTTAAGGTGTCAACAAAAAGAATAAAGAATTTCATATGTTACACGTACAACTACTGTTTATTGCATGTTATTACATCAAGTATTACTGAAAAAATTAATCGTAATTCGTAGCCTGTCTTAAGAAAGATAGTCGTTGTTAAATCGATTGCAAGTTTTTTCGTCTTAAGGATAAAACGAAAATTCATTTATTTTTTCAAAATTGTTTATTTCTGATTCCGATGTATGGATGTGTTGAAAAACTCTTAAAAGAAAATGGAGGTATAGAGACTTATTTGCCTTCAAAATATATTTTGAAACTCAATTCGATTCATTCGAATTTTGCTTTAATCCATAAGTCTTTAGTCTCAGCTGAATTTCTTCTTAGGCCTACTTTATTCGACTTTAGATCATCTATGGAGTAGGCACTCAAGTGCCGTTTTCCCTGTGACATAGTGCCAGGCATGTAGTCGAATAATAGTCTTTTCTTCTTCCTCACCTCTACAGCTACAGCAGAAATCATTAGCAAGCTGTTCAGACCAATGCGCCTTACATCCGTAATCATAATATAATGCCCCGTGTCGACCACAACAACCACACGATCGTTTTTCTGCAGAATTTAAGAAAAGCTGTTCTACCCATGTCTAAGGCCACCTATCTATAGTTGACGGATTCTACGATTGTCTTTTTAGGAGGGTTCAAAAAAGTCGAGAATTCTTCGGAGAGTTCGATGGTTGTACCATGCCTGACCAGTTAATCTGCTCTACAGTTACCTGTAATGTCACTGTGTCGTGGTACCCATATGCTATGGACATTATATCGTTCTGTCATCGCATTGAGATATCTGAGACTGCTAAACATCGCTTTGGAGTTCATTACATTGGAATTCAATGCTTTGACGTCTGCCTGGCTATCGGAAAGTATTGTAATGTTCCATCCCAATAATTCTCGCTGCAGCTTGACACCTCCGCCTTTAGATGTTACAGTGCTGCGGCAGCATTCGATTAATACCGAGAATATTCCACCTGCAACAGTTCCGTTCAATTTCAAGCCATCTGTGTAAATTTACACGGATTCTTTTACGATGTGCGCCGCACAATTTTCCTGATTTAATTATACGGATGTCCCCAATCTTATTGAAAAGTTGTACCAGGTGTAATGTAGTCACTGCTCTCAATGCTCCCAACTTCTACAGTTAGAACAGAATGTAATAAAACAGGCCATTAAACAACGGATTTCGGCCTGTCTTAACACATCTGTCCTCTTCGCCAAATTCCACAAATCTTCCGCATCAAATAAATGCGCTCGCCGGAGCATTCTCCTCTATTCGAATGACATGGAGCTCATACAGCTCACGTTGAATCGGATGTTGGAAATTATCGTCACTCGCACTGGACCGAAGATCTTCCTTAGAACTTTTCTCTCGAAACTGCTGCACCAGTGCCTAATAGTGCCCATGTCTCTGAGCCAAAGAAGCATGAGGAGGATGAGCGTCTTGTAGAGTATTAGTTTTGCCGTGCTACTTAATTTCCTATTGAGACCATGAGCACCTGTTGGCAAGAGTGATTCTACGCTTGATCTCCAAACTGACAGTCTACTGCCAGAGTCGATATAATAAATTCACTAACAATACCAAAAGTATAGTTATCGGCCGTAATCTGAGTTCCAATACGCCATATGACCCTACTTTTCGATAAGATATATTTCGTTTTGCCCTTATTTACTGCCAGACCCATGTTAATAGACTCCCGTTCAATAGCACTAAAGGCAGCAGTAACATCGTTTCGTACGCCCTATGATAACAATGTTGTCAGCGTACGCAAGCAACTGGATGCTTTCTTAAAAAATAGTACCATTGCGATACACTCCGCCTTTCGCAGAACCTCTCCCGTGACGAAGATGAAGAGTCGCATCATAAGAATTCGCACTGAATGAAACCTTGCACGGTATCAAATGACTGACTTGCAGGAATTGCTCAACGTCATACTGCATAGCCTTATTAGCTTCGAAGGTATACCGAGCGCAGACT
>QOCX01000683.1:42340-53049 GCA_005959815.1 Sarcophaga bullata | reverse complement strand
GCAAATCTTCCGCATCAAATAAATGCGCTCGCCGGAGCATTCTCCTCTATTCGAATGACATGGGAGCTCATACAGCTCACGTTGAATCGATGTGGAATTATCGTCAACTCGCACTGGACCGAAGATCTTCCTTAGAACTTTTCTCTCGAAACTGCTGCACCAGTGCCTAATTAGTGCCCATGTCTCTGAGCAAAAGAAGCATGAGGAGGATGAGCGTCTTGTAGAGTATTAGTTTTGCCGTGCTACTTAATTTCCTATTGAGACCATAGCACCTGTTGGCAAGAGTGATTCTACGCTTGATCTCCAAACTGACAGTCTACTGCGAGTCGATATGAAATAAATTCACTAACAATACCAAAAGTATAGTTATCGGCCGTAATCTGAGTTCCAATACGCCATATGACCCTACTTTTCGATAAGATATATTTCGTTTTGCCCTTATTTACTGCCAGACCCATGTTAATAGACTCCCGTTCAATAGCACTAAAGGCAGCAGTAACAACTCGTTTCGTACGCCCTAGATGATACAATGTTGTCAGCGTACGCAAGCAACTGGATGCTTTCTTTAAAAAATAGTACCATTGCGATACACTCCGCCTTTCGCAGAACACTCTCCCGTGACGAAGATGAAGAGTCGCATCATAAGAATTCGCACTGAATGAAACCTTGCACGGTATCAAATGACTGACTTGCAGGAATTGCTCAACGTCATACTGCATAGCCTTATTAGCTTCGAAGGTATACCGAGCGCAGACTTTGTGGCAAAAGCACGATCCCTTAAGGGGTTATCGAAGGCTGCCTTATAAAAAGGATGGTGTGTCCACTTGTTTATCGTGGGTCTTCTCCAGAATTTGACCTAGTGTGAAGAACTGCTCGATGGTCTAAAGCTGTACTAAGGTTCAATCAGGTGAAATTCTTCCAACACTGTAAACAATTTCCTTCATAAAGTTGTACTAATCCTTAAAAAAAAGTTTTCAAGGTTGTATTATTAATGACACCTAGCTTTAACATACATAATTCATACACAACATATCATACATGAATACAATTTCTTTTTTACAAACAAAAACATAAATATTTTGGTCTCTTTTAAATAAAAATTGGCAACTCTCATAAGTTAACAATATGATAAGGTTGTTGTCTGTGGTACAAATGTTAGCAAATGTTTTCATACTGGCGATATTTTTAAAACTTGTAATTAGCAGTCACCCTGTTGGTATTATTATTATATTGATACTGAGTCTTCTTATTTCATTCGTTTCCAATTTATTTCATGTCCGTAACGACTTTCATAGAGACAAAATGGGTACTAAACTAACGGTACTCAACTGTTTCCGTGGTGTAGTGGTTATCACATCCGCCTAACACGCGGAAGGCCCCCGGTTCGATCCCGGGCGGAAACATGACCATTTTTTTTTTTTAAATTTATTTTTCATTACAAAATCGCACACTGCAGTACACAAAACTTTCAAAACTAAAAATTTGTTGTTTGCCCACAAGGGCAAGGAAATATCAAGCTTTCATATTTGGTTGCACATCCGAAAATAAATTTTTTTCTATAGAGTAGCATTGCTTTCTTTAAAACGTTCACGTTGGCGAGTACCACCGGTGACCCACACTAGACTGTCTTATATGGCAGCGCGTAGCACCGGTGGCCCACAGTAGACTGCCTCATCGGGCGGCGTGTACCACCGGTGGCCTGCACTAGGCTGCCACATCGGGTGACATGTACTACCGGTGGTACGCATTTGTTTATACTATTCGTCGATAGAGCGAAAAGCATTAAGCGCAACCGCTAGTAGGCGACAACCATGAATTTAAGCGCTGGCTTGAACGTATTAAGCGAATACGACTGCCGAACATCGTGATGCACCGTGATGGGTGTACTACTACCGATACTTGGATATACTACGAACAATTTACGTATCTTCTTGATATTTTTCTAATCTGTTTTTTGACTGTTGGCAAGTCGAGATCACCATTTTTGTTTACTTCCTCGGGACTGTATACCAAAACAACGTTTTGACTTTAGAATGACGTTATTCCCTGTGTTTTTGTTTCTTTTTGCCATACAAATAGACTAACGTGTGATATCATCCGTTTTACAAAAACAAGCACTTAGAGTTTTATTTTTTAATTATAACCACCTCAACAGCTAACATGATCTACTTAGTAGTAAGTAGGTGGGTTGAAGAGAGATCATTATTTCATCAGGTTATGACTTTTCCTTCATCGGCTCTCCTCAATTCAGAGATTCCAGATATCGTGCAAGGATTTCTCAATTTCTTCTAATTTTTCCATGATTTTAGGTGAGTAATTAGTAGTAGAGTATAATTCGTAAATATTAGAATTTTACGGGCAATTACAAAGGAGGAGTGATCTATTGTTCCGACATCCTCTTAAAATACTTTGCGCGGTTCAGAAGCATCTCTAAAGTTGAGCGCCCCCTATCATTCCTATCCATCATCCTTAACACTGACTATCTTAGCAATTTTGATTGTCATAGAGTCCTGTGTCTGTCATTCTCTAGCATTGTTTTGACTCCATAGCTCCAAAATGACCCAAAATCCTATCATTCCTGTAGAATTGTTAATCGTTACTTTTCATTTTAAAATGGTCCTACATTGTCTCTTGATTGCCAGTGAAATTATTAATATTTAATTGATCTATGTGCACTGGACAATCACATTAAGGTAGACGAAGGCCTACATTCGTGTACAGTTCTCAATAGCTCCAGCTAATCCTCTCCTCTATAATTTGCAACCGACGTAAAAGCGCCTCATATCCTTCCTGTGTTTCTATTGGTAGGCCAAATAGATTCGATTACAAACGATTCGATTTTCCAAGTAGGCAATGAACTAAACACTCGCTTTATCATAAGCAACCCATTATTGAACATTTTGTAGTATTCTGACGTTGCACTTTCAATACATTGATTTCTATCGCACTACTGAAGTGTATGCTAATGCGGGCCTAAAGGTGGCTTATCAGTATCAGTAATTCATTCAACGAATGAGTAATGACTGTGTTGCATAACCAAAATACTTTCATACTTTATGCCGCCGAGAGCCCACTGAAGGAATGAATCGATTCACGCTTGAGAAACGAAGCCAATACACCCATTACGAGTCACCGTTTGGTGCGATTTGTGGAGAGGAGACCTCATTGGCCCATGTTTCCTTGAAAATGAGGACTGCGCAACCATTACGGTCAATGGAGACACCTAATGCACCATGTTAACCGATATTTTTGTACCAGCTCTTCATGGTATTAACATGAACGATATTTGGTTTCAACAGAATGGTGGAATTTGCCACATATCTCATGTCACAATCGATTTATTGTGTCAAACGTTTGATGGCTATTTAATTAGTCAAAATGGTGATGTCGATTCTGTGCACTTTGACAGCGTTGGACTGTTTTCTGTGGAACGCCTTTAAAGAAAAGTATAGTACTGATATTTGAAGGCAATACGACCCCATGCACTCGAAAGAGTGAACGATAATTTGTCCATAATAACTTTTCCATTGAAATTAATTGAAACTTACTTAAGCGTAGCCTAGTACCCTTATTAGAAGCCTACATATAAAAATATTGTCTGTACTATTAGGGTTAAGGGCTTTTATAGCTGTTTTCTCTTAATATAAGTTTGGAGTACTACAAGGTTCTATTCGACTACCAAATTTAGTTTTCATTTTAACTCCTGAAGCTCTCAAAAGAGTGAATAAATCAAACTGTTTTAATGAAAGGACATATTCATAAATAACATAACATAACATACATAATTGATTGCAACCCTTCAGTTAGGATTACAACCTAGCTTCTCCCGCCACCTTATGTTGTGTGTGATAATTTTTATACCAGAGTGGCGGAACTGTATTTTAAAAGCCGACTTCGAACAAATTTTTGAGAAACTTTTCATGATAATTTTATTTACCCTCAGAGTTTTTGCCAGAAATCTGCTGAGAGGAAGTAGCCTAAATAATACTTTCTTCATATTTCGTTTGGTTGAAGATGCCTGGTGTGGGATTTGAACCGAAACCTCATGTCTAATAAGCCAATACAATACCTACTAAGTTACAGCGACTTCACTTCGGATATATTCCCTAAAATCTATGCGAAAATCAAGATTAGGACAGCTGGCAAAAGCATATTAAGGAACAAATCTTAAACACGCCAAACTTGTATTGAAAAACTGGTTGATTATCGTTTCTATTATTTCTACGGAAATAAAATTTCAGTTGGAAGAAGTAATTATTGTTTATCCATTAAATTAAATTAGGGTAGGAGACAACCAACATCTCGATCACAGTGGTCATACTTGCAGGTAATTGCGTTATGGCAAGACATGCTTCAGCTCCCATCGAACGACTACTGTCGAGATTGTGGGTCTGCTGAAGAGGAGAAAAATGTTATGCACTTTCTGTTCCAATTTCCAACACTTACGAGCTGAAGATTTAAGTTCTTTGGCTCTGCAATCCTTGCCAGATTAAGGGAGTTCTCATTAATTAATTGATATCAAGGATATAGCTTTGACTTTCAGGCTGATTTCCAGCTTAGAGGTCATACTTGCAGGTAATTACGTTATGGCAAGACACGCTTCAGCTCCCATCGAACGACTACTGCCGAGGTTGTGGGTCTGCTGAAGAAGAAAAAAATGTTATGCACTTTCTGTACCAATTTCCAACACTCACGAGCTGAAGATTTAAGTTATTTGACTCTGCAATCCTTGTCAGATTAAAGGAGTTCTCATTCATTAATTGACAACAAGGATATAGCTTTGACTTTCAGGCTGGCATCCAGCTTAGGGGAGTCCAGTTTTTGTGTGCATAAGTTCAATGGAATTTGGTCAGCAAGGGGACTTACGCTTACCCGTGGAATAACAACAACGGGCCGCTATCCATTAATTTAATTCCACTGATTATGCCCTTCAGTAACTTGTTTACTTTACTTTCTTTCTACTTTAAATTCATTTTTTTTTGGAGGACAACAAAACTGTTGTCAAATTGAACAAATGTTTGGTTTTTAAATTGCTTTGTTTTGTTTTGTTTTGCTTTGTTTTTCCGTTGTATTAGGAAACGGAAATATTGCACAGGCAGTGTATGTAATAATAATTTCCCGTAGCCTAATTACAAAGTCATTGAATTTTTGTTTTAGAATTCGCTTTTTTTTTTTTTTGATTTTTTATAATTCCAATCACGTAATGCAATATAAGTTTAGCCAAATTCCAATTGCATTGCATTCTACTCTACCATATTCATACTATACAAACAACAACAACAACAGTGTGCAATTGACTTGCCTTTGTAAGTGTTAAAGTAATAATCTGAATTGACTTTTTCCATCTGTTCTGTTCAACATAAACAACAACAATAATGGGAACAACAATAGCACAGACATACATACCACGTTCATATAGGCAAACATTGTTAGCACGTCTAGATATTATACCTGAGCTTATATATGGCACCGAGAGAGAGACAGAGAGAGAGAGTGAGGCACATATCAATGCCTATCCATCTATAATATGTGGAAATTGTACCCCCAATGTAAACCGAAATAATATAAGAATTTGCATATTTCATGAAAGTGATAGGAAAAATTGCACAAAACAAAAAGTCACATCAGCACACCAACAAACAAAAACGAAAAGTTTTTTTGTAGGCAGAAAATTTTTCACCACAAAAACAAAGCAAAACAACACACAAAAGGCAACGAAAATCATAGGAACTTAAGGATAAAGTTAACGAGGTCTACCCTCTTCAGCCAACTGATTCTTTCCAATGAAGTCATACTATTGTGTGCGCTTTTTTTTTGTTGTTGTGCAACTTTCAAACGTTTTTCGATTATGCAGGATCGCATCAAATGGGACGTTATTTTGTGAGGCAGATGACACCTTAATGCAATCTCCAAACACCTATCGTTACACGTTTTATAACTTAATATCGTTTAAGTGGGTCAGAGGAAAACAATTTAAGATTGAAAGACTTTTTGTTTGAGTTTTATGGCTACAGATTGCAGCAAAGACTTACTTTGTGGCGTTAGTTTTGTCTAGGAACATGTTTTGCGAATAACCTACACTTAAGACGAAGATATCACGTTTCTATTATCATGTGCATATCAGTCATTTACCATTTTTCATATTTTTCCTAAAATCTTCGCCCTTTGTTGACCATAATTTGGAATTATTAAGGCTTTAGTAGGTTGTGTATAGAAGTGAGGTTCAAACCTCAAGCCCGACATTTCCAACAAAACGAACTATGAGAAAATATATCTTCGGAAACCTCTTCTCAGCAGATTTCTGTCAAAAACTCCGAGAGTCAATAAAAGTGCCATGAACAGTATCTAAAAAATTTGTCCTTCGGAATCGACTTTAAACCGCAGGTCTCCCCAATCATGTACAAAAAAGTCATGTGAGAAGCTAGGTCGAAGGGTTGTACTGATCAATTATGTGAGTATGTTAAGCCCGTACGGGAAAAGAATATAAATAGATATCTAACTCCCACATGTAAGCAAACATATAAACTAATGTAGTCAGTGCAGCTATTCAGCACTATGAAGAAACCTATCGTTGTTCAAAATAATACTGGACAATTCTTGACATCTTTGCAAACTCATGGATTACATAAAGGTGGTGCCATCTTCAAATTTAAACCATCGGTTATTTCGTGTCTGGCAATACTTATGTCGTTCTATTTTGGCACAGTCATATCTCCAGTCAGTCATATTATCTCCACTGATCGCAATGAATCGATTTACGCTTTAGCAAAGTCGGGAACTACACTATGATGCCGATTTTGTCAAACAAAAAAAAAATCATCTACGTTAACAATTAAAATTACTGTATTTGAGACTCAAACAACCCACTCGTGGCCATACAGAGGCCACTGTACATATTACGAGTGACTGTTTGGTGCAGCTTGTAGAGCGGATCATATTTCTAGGAAAATGAAGACAGCACAACCATTACGGCCAATGAAGACACCTAATGCACCATGCTAACCGCTTTTTCATACCCGCTCTTTATGGTATTGATGTGACCGATATCCACAGTGCCTCAAAACGATTTATTGTGTCAAACGTTTGATGGCCGTTATTAATCGAAGTTGTGATGTCAATTGGCCACAAGAGCTGTGATTTGAAACCGTTGAATTATTATCTGTGGGCCCCCGTTAACGAAGAGTGTTACGCCGACAAACCAGAGACAATTGATCATTTAAAGTCCAACATTAATAATGAAATTGCCGTGATACGACCCCATACACTCAAAAAAGTGCTAGTATTAGCGAACTAGCCAGCTATGCTAGCTAACTAGACAGCTAAAATACTACCTACCAACTATACTAGCTATATTAACAAGCTACCAAGCTATACTAGCTATTCTGGCCATCTATACAAGCCAGCTATACAATTATTTCAGCCTGCTAGCCAGCTATACTAGCCACAAAATTAAACACTTTTTAAAGACAGGTTCATGCATATATTTGTGTTCTCTGTAGGTGCGGCATCAATAGCTCATATTTCTTTCAAAATGAGGACAGCGCAACCATAACGATCAATGGAGAACCCTATCGCACCATGATAGGCGATTTTTTTATACCCGCTCTTCAAGGCGTTGGATGTGAACGAAACTTGAAATACATCTCATGTCCCAATCGATTTATTGCATTTGAAACATTTGATGGCCATTTAATTAGCAGAAATGGTGATGATAATCTGCTGCCAAGAACCAGCGATTTGAGACCATTTGACTATTTTCTGTAGGGCGTCTTTAAAGAAAAGTGTTATGTCTACAAACCGGAGGCAACTGATCATCTGATGGCCAACATTCGTGATGCCATTGCCGAGATATGCTCGAAAAAGTGCACGAAAATTATTCCGATCGAATGAGATACAGTGAGGCCAGCCGCGACAGCCATATAAATGAAATAATATTCCATTTCCAGCAGGAACAGTTGTACTTCACACATTTTTGTAGCTAAAGCTACCCCTCCAAACTAACCTAACCTAACCTAATACCATGCAAGGCCATAGCATCATAGTCATATCTTTCATATACTCGGTAATACTTTGAACTGCCCGGAAAATTGTGGTAAATTACCAGGAAAATTCAGGAAAATGCTGGGATATATATTCGTAGTGGCTTACGTTGAGATCTTTCTTAACTTCTTTGATTTCGAATCATATCAGAACCCATATCATTACAAAAACCGATGCTTTGGTCATTGTTATCATTATAATAAGACAGTTGCGTTTCAAGAGTTCAGTCATATAAAGATTGGCTGGCTAGATCTTTAAAAGTCCATACATTTTTGGGGTAACCATATGAGATGGTCCTTAAAACTGCTTTGCTGGATTTATACAATATGTAGACTTTGGTATAAATTTCCAATTAATCCAAGCATACTTTTGCAGAGGCCATATGGGACACTTACCGCCACTTAAGTTATTCAAAGGGGTTCATTGTAGCTCTTGGAAAAAGTTAAATTTCTGTTTGACGTTAGCAAGCTACGCTTCTGTCTCCGATTTGCTTAAAGTGTATTGAAATCTTCATTGAATCCAAATGATTTCATTGCATGTGAATGCGTTTGTATGTAAAAGGTGTGTGTGTGTGTGTTCGTATGATGACATCTATATTAACTTTGGCGAAACATTTACTGAAGCCTAGTTCGAGGTTTTGCATTTACAATGTGACTCCTATTCCAAATCAGTTTGTTGGTTATTTTCGGTTGTAAACACTATGCGATACGAAATGAAGAGCGAATTTAAGCAAAATGACACATGAACACATGAACAATCAGTAGGAACTTGTACGCAATCAATGCTTATGTCGTTCATGGTAATACTGCGAGTACAACTCGTATACGTTTCTGTCTTTGCATTATATTTTGGTGTTATTGTCGCTGTCGTTGTTGGCTAAAACTTTCAATGTACGAATGCATCTTAACGACCTTAAGTCTCAATATGTATGCATGCATGGATGTATGGATGTTTGTGATGTGATGTCAACAGAAAACTTAAGTATGGAAATGTCTACTATGCGAAACCTATTGTCTTTGTGTGGGTGTGTGTGTGTGTTTGTGTGTGTGTAAGACCTTTGAATGGGATTTGTATGTATTTTGCATGCTCCATATGAAGTACTATGGTACGTTCAGTTGCATGTAATCGATAAACTTACCTCTAGAATTGCTTAAAACCTAAAAAATTTATTTCAAAATATTAGAAAAGCACTCACATTGACGGGCATAATTCATAACTAATAATCCTTGGATTGTAAGTAGACTACAGAGAACACAAAATATTGCATGAACATGTCATTAAAAAGTGTTTTATCTTGTGGCTAGTATAGCTGGCTAGAATAGCCAGTATAGCTTGGTAGCTTGCTAATAGAGCTAGTATAGTTGGTAGGTAGTATGTTAGCTGACTAGCTAGCTAGTATAGCTTTCTCGCTAATACTAGCACTTTTTCGAGTGTATGGGGTCGTATCTCTGCAATGGCTTTACGAATGTTGGGCTTTAAATGCTAAATTGTCTCTGGTTTGTCGACATAACATATTCCTTAACTGCGCCCCACAGAAAATAATCCAACGGTGTCAAATCATAGCTTCTTGGTGGTCAATTGACATCCACACTTCGGCTAATAAACGACCATCAAACGTTTGACACAATAAAACGTTTTGTGGTACTACGGACATCGTTCATGTCAATACCATTAGAGCGGGTATAAAAAAATGGTTAACATGGTGAATTAGGTGTCTTCATTGACCGTAATGATTTTTGCGTGGTATAGTTGGTAGGTAGTATGTTAGCTAACTAGCTAGCTAGTAATAGTATCTCGCTAGTATTAGCACTTTTTCGAGTGTATGTGTTCCTATCTGGGCAATGGCTTTACGAATGTTGGGCTTTAAATGCTAAATTGTCTCAGGTTTGTCGACATACATATTTCTTTAACTGCGCCCCACAGAAAATAATCCAACGGCATCAAATCACAGTTTCTTGCGGGTAATTGATATCACCATTTCGACTAATTAAACGGCTATCAAACGTTTGGCGCAATAAATCCATTGTGGCACGAGATGTGTGGCAAGTTCCACTATCTTGTTGAAACCAAACATCCTTCACATCAATGCCATAAAGAGCGGTTTCAAAAAAATCGGTGTTCATGGTGCGATAGGTCTCCTCCATTGATAGTAATGGTTGCGCCGTTCTCATCTTCAAAGAAATAGGGGCTAGTGATGCTTCTGCTCGACAAGCTGCACCAAACAGTCACTTGTAATGGGTGTATTGGCTTCTATAAATCCACGTGACGGTTTTCTGAGTCCCAAATATGGCAATTTTGCTTATTTACATACCCACAAAATGAAAAGGGAGCGAAAATATGATTTTTTTTTCCAAATCGTTATCAACGTGCAGTTCCTCGTTGGCCGAATAAGTTCAGTGGAGATAATCTACTGAATTTTATAACAGAATGGAATCACATAAGTATTGTAAGATTCGAAGTTAATAATGGTTCAGATTTAAGTCGATAGATGGTGCACCCTAGAGTTGTACTTTCGCCTTTATCAAAAAAGTTAATGGAAATCGCCATGTTTTTCGTCTTCTGACAGTTTGTCTTTGAATATAATTTTTTTATAAAACAATACAAATAACAGATTAGCTGCAGTTTAATTGCTCTCTCTCTCTCTCAGCTGTTCGTACTATGCAAACCCA
>QOCX01000683.1:0-42330 GCA_005959815.1 Sarcophaga bullata | reverse complement strand
AGTGTGTTGAAGCCTGTGTATATGATTAAGAATGTGAAACATTACGAAAAGGTTTTCAACTTCCGTTTAACATCTCTTTTTGCTGCACATGGTTTGTATGGAGATGTCTATTCTGTTGTTTCATCTCTTTTTGCCTTTTTTTTTCTTTTTTTAATTTTCTCCCCGTTAAACAACATTTGCGAAATGTGTTCTTCAACACGTTTGGCATGCTAAATGCTACTCTTCGTTTTTGTGGATTTAGCAAAAAAAACAAAAAAAAAGTCCTTTTTTAAAGATTTTGCTGCGTTTTTTTTTTCTTTTTTCTTCTTTCTTTTTTTGTAGTTTTAAAATCAATGCGATTCGAGTAGAATTTAAACACATACTCGTACACAATTATACACACACACATACGGAATAAATGTATGCAAATCTGATGTTAAAAAAATCGGATTTAGCAGTTGAATTGTATAAAAGTTAAATGAATAGACAGTCAAGTTTTGAATGAAAAAGAAAAGGTTATTGAGAGAAATTTAACGACTAGTTATGTATGCGCATAGTGGAACCAGTGTGAAAATATTTTTAAATATTAAAAAGCTAAAGCGTATTAATTTAATTGTACGATCTTAAATTAATTAAATAGAGTGGTTCACCAAACGGTTTAATTTGAATCTTTGGTTATTTTGAGTCTGGCAATACTTATATCATTCTATTCTGTCACACAATTCAGTCATATTATCTCCACTGAACGTAATGAATCGATTTACGCTTGTGCAACTTTGAGATTTATTGAGCCAACAAGAAACTACACGCTGAAGACGACTTTATCAAAAAAATCATTGGATGGAAGGTACGTAATAAGCAAAATTGAAACATTTGGGGTTTAAAAAACCCACGCGTAGACTTACAGAAGTCAATGCATCCATTACTCGTGACTGTTTAATGCGGCTTGTGAAGCGGAGGTATCATTGGCCCATATTTCTTTGAAAATGAGTTTGGCCCATCCATTACGGCCAACGGAAATATCTATTGCAACATGGTAACCCATTTTGTTTGTACCTGTCCTTCATGGTATTGATGTGAACGATATTTGGTAGTGCAACTTGCCACACATCTCATGCCGCAATTGATTTATTGCGTCAAAGGTTTGATGGCCATTTAATTAGCCAAAATATTGATGTCCACTGGTTGAAAAAACACTACGATTTAACACCGTTGGAATATTTTCTATAGAAAATATAAGAAAATATAATATAAGGCGCCGTTACCGGAAAGTGATTTGTCGACAAACCAGGGACAATTGAACATTTAAAGGCCAACATTCTTGATGACATTGAGGAGAAACGCTCCCATACACTGGAAAAAGTGCACGAAATCTGGTCCGATCGAATGACCATTTGTGAGGCCCTTTAAATCCCTTTAAAATAGATTTGTTGGTATAGTTTCTACCGCTTTTCAAGAATCGGCTGCCATGACTTTATTAGCTGATGAGCTTGTAAGTGGACCGACTTTAGATTTCTATGGATTCGATTCGCTCTGAGAAACTTACTTTGTTCGAATGCTAATTGATCTCTGTTGTGTTACACGTTTTTTCATGTTTGACTAAAAACTTCTGCGAAGATGTCCGTTTGTCGTTGATTGTAAAGTGATCTTACAGTGAATCAGTGAATTTCCTGATCCAACATTTAACTTCTACTTCTAATCTGCTAACATCGTGAATTTCTCGTTGTATCGAGTTTGCAAGTTTGTACTGGGGGTCCAGAACAGTCGGCATCTTTCTAGCTGGTATAGCTATAACGAAATTCCGTATTTTTTAATGATTGTAGAGTTGTAGAGTTGTGGTATTATTTATCAAGCTTAGGTTTAGGTCAGACACCTCCAACAAAACAAGAAATGAAAAAATATTTCTACGGCGACTTCCTCTTAGCAGATTTCTGGCAAACAACTCTGAGAAGAGCATCAAATTGTCATATAAAGTTTTACAAAAAACTGTCGTTTGAAGTCGACTTTAAACTGTAGGTCCCACTACTCAAGTAAAAATTAAAACACACAACATATGTGGTGTGAGAAACTAGGTCGTAAGCCTGACTGAAGAGTTGTAATGACTAACTTTGTTTGTATAAGCGTCTAACTGAAGACGGGAACAAGAAACAAATTGCTGATGAAATTGATAAAAGGCATAAAGATACCTATTTTCGGTGAACCTAGCAATTTGTTGCGTGGGTAACTGTCATGTTTACGACTTTAATGAATTACAGTCGTTGAATACGTAAAAGGCGAATTTCACTTACGCAATACAGTCAGTTACACTTTATGTTTTCTCCGCCATCACACTGTATTTCGATATTTTAAGTTTGTGAGGAGATGACAGGAAACAGGAAATCGTGAATTGCATTGTTTTACATACGTTTTCGGTGTTAGTAATCGAAATTGAATGCATTGTTTTTATTTATTTTTTGCCCTTTTTTTGTTTTTGTTTTTGTTCTGCATTTAGCTTTTATACAGAAATTCTATTGTTTTCATCAATTTTTCTATTACATTTCATGTCATTTCGTTCGATTTCTTTCTTACGAACCATAGTTCGTTCAAATGTTTGTTTGCTTAGATGATAGTTTGGTTGTGGCAAATATAAAGATTTAGTTCAGAAAATTTTTTTTCCTATTTTTTTTTTTTTTTTTTTTTTTTTTGCTTTTTTTGTTTTGTTTCCCAACATGGATAAATGACATAGGCTTTGTTTTTCGTTAGCATATGACTTTTCGTGTGTGTTTCAACGACAGCAAAAAAAAAAAACAACTGACATTTCGCAATGATTGCCTTTCGCTTTAGTTGGTATGTACATTGTTACGAGATCAAATTCACCGAAATACATTGACATGTTGGTAGATAGAACTACGGATTTGTATGTGAATGTTTGAAAATATTTGCACACGTATTTATGGTAAAACATTTGTTTGTTGGATTTCGATGATACTAGTATTGTTTTACGCCAAGAATACAAAAGGAAAATGTCTCCCTGACATACAAATCATCAGAACCTCTGTTATGGTATATGAAATGAAGTAAAATTTTAGAAAAGAAAGACTCTCCTAAACCAAAAAAAAAAAGAAAAAAATTGTAAAATTTTGTGAAAGAAAAATATTAAGCAACAGAGAATATATGATGATGTGGGTGGTATGGATTAGCTACAGCATGGTATAGAATATCAATGATATCATAACATAATCATACATACATACATACAAACATATTTATATGGTAAAATAAGAATAATATTTTACTAGGGTGCCCCTTCAATACTATGAGGATCAAATACAGTAGCATAGTATTGTATTGCCATAGTACTTGAGCCCACTTTTGACTTGTTTAAAGGCGTTAGTGGTCATATAAAAGGTTGACTTATAATGTATTTCAGTTTCAAGCTGTTATATTCAAGTAGCAAATGTCAGTCTAATATGGGGTGGGCCATCTAATGGTTTAAATTTGTATTATCGGTTATTTCGAATCTAACAATACTTATGTCATTCTATTCTGTCACAAAATTCAGTATATTATCTCTACTGACTGTAATGGATCGATCAACGCTTAAGCAACGTTGGGGTTTATTGGAAATTTATTTCCAAAACTAAGGCAATTGGTCAGAAAATTAAATTTGATTGCATGGACGGGCCAACAGTGTCTGGTATATGCAAGTTTATTGTTAAAGTTCGTGAAACTGGTTTCATTGTTGATGCGCCAAGACATGAGCGTTCTCGTACAGTGCGTACACCCGAAAGTATCAAAGCTGTGGCTGAAAGTGTGCGTGAGAATCAATCAACTTCAACTACATAGCCATCGTTCTCAAAAACGGAGCATTTCACATAAAAGTTTACGTCAAATTTTGCCAAAAGTGCCGCTATCGTTTTGTTTCGCTGATGATGTCGATTTTCAAAAAAAAAATCTTTTCGGATAAAGCTGATCTATATTTGAGGCTCAGAAAACCCACTCGTGATTTTACAGAAGCCAATGTACTTATTAGGAGTGATTATTTGGTGCGGCTTGTGAAGCTGAGGCATCATTGGCCCATATTTCATTGAAAAAGAGGACGGACGGACATGTTTTAACATGTTTTAACCGATATTTTTATAGCCGCTCTTCATGGTGAACGATGTTTGGTTTCAACAGGATGGCGCAACTTACCACATATCACATGTCACAAACGATTTATTGCGTCACACGTTTGATGGCCATTTAATTAGCCGAAATGGTGATGTCAATTGGCCGCCAAGAAGCTGCGATTTGACACCGTTGGACTATTTTCTGAAGGTAGTCGTTGAAGAAAAGTAGTATGCCGACAAAACAGAGACAATTGAGCATTTAAAGGCTAACATTCATGATGCCATTGATGAGATACGGCCCCATACACTCGAAAAAGTGCACGACAATTGGTACGATCGAATGAAAACGAAAGTGTTCAACTGGATGTAAGCTCTGGAGCATTGGATAACGTGTATTTGTCGTAGTATGGTTGGCAGTGTATCGGCTTATTAGGCGTGAGACCATCGATTGCAAGCAATATGATTGCCAATGTATGCATGATTGATAATGTATTCACTATAGACCCATTATTTGGCTCCTAAAGGGCTACAGACGTTAAAGGGTGAATGAGTGCATCGAGTTGTCTCAACGATAACCTTGCTTAGTTCTATGCAAATTCCAAAAGACCAGTCAAACCTGATGATTGATCGATTCAAAAAATTAGCAGAAAGAGCATCAATCAACCAATCAATAGAAACATTAGAGTCGCCTTGGACGTCGTTTACGCTGTCTATTTGTTCTCCTCTAGAAATTGCAGTAACGTTGATGTTTTTATTGTCTCTTCAAGTGATAGAAATCTTCACAAATCTTGAACAAAATGAAATACCAAAAAATATTTCTTCGCCAACTTCTTCGCAGTAGATTTCTGGCAAAAACCTTAGAGAATAAATAAAATTGTCATGAAAAATTTTCTCGAAAATTCTTTCGTTTCGAGTCGTCTTTAAAAAACTGTAGGTTCCCCCACTCATGGATAAAATTAACTCACACAACATAAGGGCTCTGGAGAAACTAGGTTGCAATCGCGGCTTAAGGTTTGTAGTGACCATTTATGTATGTATGTATGTATGTATGTATGTATGTATGTATGTATGTATGTATTTTGAATTTTCCAATTCCTTCTTTAAGGACCACCCTAAGATGTAAGACTGAAAGTGTATTTATTTTGTTTGCATGTTTGCCTGATGTTTGTCTCAAAAAGATGGATGTGCTATGATAAGAAATACAAGAATACGAGTACATTCACATTATTATATACATACATATGTATTATATTCATACATATTAATATTGTAGTATAGTTTTAATCCTTAGTTGTCAAATTTTGTTTAAATTAAAAAAAAAATTTCCATTTCAGCACAATTTTGTTGTGTAAAACTAATCGAATTTTGTTGACATATGGATTGTTTTCTTTTCCATTTTCATTTTCTTATAAATTCAATTTTTTTTTTTTTTTTGTTTTTGTTTTTTATTGTTAAACTATGATTTAAATATTAAAGAAAAGAAAACAAAAAAAATTTCCTTTTCTTTTAACACTTTAAGTAATGAAGACTATCTGCCAAGCTTACCTCCATAAACCAAACGAGTTTTAAAATTTTCTTCTTTTTCTTTAAGGTTATAAATAATAACGGTTTTTAAAGCTTTAGTTTCATTCAACATTGGCAAGTTTTTTGTTTTTTTTTTCTTTTTTTTTATATTTTCGTTCTCAGAAATTATTTCACTTTCGACTTCATGTTTTTTAAGACACTCTGTTTGTTAAACTGAAAAGTATTTTTTGAACTTTTTATAGTCAAGTAAACCAAGACATCTAAATTTTTCTTTTAATAATACTTCGTTTATCCTTCTTGTTCTTCATCTTCTTTTGCGTCTTCTTGTTGTCTGTTTAATTCTTTTTCTTTCGGATTTTGTTACTCTTTTTTTTTTGTTTTGTTTTGTTTGCAGCCTGTTGCAGCAATAAAATGTTACCAACACTTTCCACTTTAAGGCGACAATAAGTCTACTTGTATATATTTTGTAAGTCTGTATCTATCTGTTTATGCCATGGATATAGAATTTATTCAATTTAATTTTATGATGATTGAAAAATCAACACAGTAATTTTGGCGCCATTGTTGTCCTGTTAGCTAAGAAAAAATGTATAGTTTTACCATATAAATGTTGAAGATTCAACAGGATAACGTATAAATGCATACCGTTATTGCATGCATGATGTGCTATCGTAACTTAAACGATAATTAAACAGCTGGAAACTATGCTACCTATTCTCTAAAGTTGCAGGAATAGAGAAAATTAAATAAAAAATCATTAAATTTTTATTAATTCGGTTGTAGTTTTAGGGCCATTACTACAACTTGCCGTTAAAGTTGGCTTTAGCAAAAAAGGTAACTTTAGCTAAAGTGAACTTTAAAGTCACCTTTAACTTCTTTTCGTTATTACAATCTAGACATAAAATAAAGTTAACTTTTCTAAAAATATGGCAATGCCGGATAACATTGCTTAATTAAACAAGTTTTTTTAAATGTAGTGACAACGACAAGCTTTTTCTTTGTGTTTGCTCATTTTCTTTATATTTAAAGTTGCCATATAGAAAATAATATATAATAAGTATGGCAAGTTCAAACATAAACTTGACTTTAAAAGTTCCAGGTAGGATAATCTTCCCTTTACTTTAACGCTCACTTCTATCTAATGGTCCATTTATAATAATGAAAAACAAATTATCCGATCGTTAAAATCCTGACTTTAGTTAAAGACAATTTGTAATAGTGGCCTTAAAGTATTAAAGTGGATACGTCAAAAATGCTGAGTATGGTTTGACATTTCATCATGAATAAACTAAAATCCAGCAAATCATTGCATTTTATAATGAAAATTCGTGTGAAAAATCTGTTTCAGAGATCGGGAATTAATGCTCAGTTATCGAATGCATTTCTGAGTACGTCAAAAAATAGAATTGCAGGATATACTATAAACAACTCAAAGTACACACTGGATTTGGTGCAATTTGTGGGCAATGGTGTCATTGGATCCTTTTTCTTCAAGAACGATTAAAATCTCAAGCTACTATGCTATGATTACTGATAATTTTTTGTTTTATCGAAGTAGACGAATTGAACTTGGTATACAAGTAGTTTCAAAAAGACCATGACACACGCTATATGCAACCCGATGTGTGATACATAGAGCTTTTGGCGTTAACAGTATATCCTGCGTCAAAAATGTTGAGTGAGGTTTTTGACAGCTCATCCTGAATAAACTAAAAACCTGAAACATGGACAATTTTAATCTTACTCTCTGAAGTTTTTGTTAGAAATCCGCTCAGGAGAGAGTGGCCGAGGAAATATTTGTTCATTATTTCTTTTGTGGAGATTCGGACCTGATCGTTGTTGTTGCTCATTTCTAAGGGATCGATTTATTCAAATGAATTTTATTTTGGTGTACCTTGCAAGCCTTTAATTCCCCTACCCACTTATTTGGATGTACAACGGGACTCTACCTACTTACCAAAGTCAATAGCCTTACTCAAGGCTATTTGACTTGGTAAGTAGGAGAATCGTTGTACATCCAAATAAAGTGGTAGGGAATTAAAGGCTTGCAAGGTACACAAAATAAAAAATTCATTTGAAAATCGATGCCCTTAGAAAAATTGAGCAACAACACATCAGGTCAGACATCTCCAACAAACAATATGAAAAATATTTCCTCGGCGACTCTCTCTGAGCGGATTCTAACAAAAACTCAGAGAGTAATAAAAATTGTCATGAAAATGGCAAAAATCTGTCGTCTAGATCGACTTAAATTATAGATCCCGCACTTATAAACTAACATGCATAACAAAAAGTGTGTGAGAAGCTATCGTAATACTGACTGAAAGTTGTTAATGATCATTATGTATGTACATACATATGTATGTTGCACCATGAAGTTGTTGGATGTTAGCGAACAATATGGTAATATGAGGTTTCACTACTAACTTAGCCTGTAAATTTCTATTCTTTTTAACTTTAATTTCCCTTACACCACTCGTATTGTAATTAATTGAAAAACTATGGAAATGAAGAATAACAAGTTGTGCGGAATCTTCAAAATGTTTGACCTACGCAATCTAACATATGTTTCATAGCAATGTATAGCAGCTCACCACCACAACTTTGAACAATTTTTGTTCGTTTTTTTTCTTATTTTTGTTTTTTGTTTGTTTGTTTTGTCATTGTACGAGTCAAAAACAATTTTTATCCAGTAAGTTTTCTTTTATTAAAAACTTAACACTGACGTTGTATACGTACAATTTAAAACTTATTAACTTTAACGCAGCCTGCAAACAAGGAGAGTGCATAATCTCTGTAAACAATCGTGTCGAATTCCAGTTATTCGAATTTTTTTTTGTTTTATTCATGTTACTCGTTTGGGTTTTTTGAAGTACGGCTTCAAAAGTTTTGTTTGAAACCTCTGTCAACATGCGTCAAACGTGACACTGTCAACGTGAGTTATCTTGTTTGTTTCAGTTTAACAAAAAAACAACAACAACAACAAATAAATTTAAAAAGTTGGACAACAAAATGCGACTGCATGCAACATTCGGTCATTGTTCAATAAAAAATAAAAGGCAACCAACACAAAAACAATGTATTCGTATATGGAGAACGAAACAATTTAAAAAAAAATTACTCTGTCCCGTTTATGGTTGAGAAAAGCGTATAACGATGGTACAAATCACATGCACTACGTGTATTTATTGCATTTTATTTATTTAACGTAAATAGCTGTGAATATTCATAACAGCAGCATAGAAATAATAGCACAACTGCAATAGAAGGTATTCCTAAAATCTAAAATCGAATTTACGGCTTAATCTGTCCTAAATTTATTTGTAATTATAAAGGATTTATTCTAGACGTCCCGAATCACAACGATCGCTTCCACACAGAAAGAATTGTTTGTTGAAGCTCTCATCGGCGACGGTAATGCCACATTGTACCGATAGCTCAAATATGTCCATCTGAATCTAAGGTTATTCCACAAATGGCACTGAACGGGTCATACAGATTACCGCAACCCGGCCATTGAATTTCAAACGGAGATTTTTGCATGAAAAAATTACACGCATGGCACGGAGGTCCTACCTCCTCCGAACTCGATCTATATAGCAGACAGTCAGCAGTAATTAAAGCGTTACGATCTCTATCCATCGAAGTCGCTTGTAGTCTAGTAGGAGTGTATTAGCTTGCTAGACGTAAGGTTCAAAGCCTAGGTTAGACATCAAGCTAGTCAGTTCAAAGCCTAGGTCAGTCATCAAACGAATATATAAAAAAATATTTCATCGCCGCTTCCTCTCTCAGCAGATTTCTGCAAAAACTCTGAGAGTAAATAAAATTGCCATGAAAAGTTCTCAAAAAACTGTGTTTAAAGTCGACTTAAACTGTAGGTTCCGCTACTCATGTATAAAATTTAACACACACAGTATAAGCGGTGTGAGGAAGCTGGGCCATAAACTACCAAATAATTTATGAGTGTATCCATTTCGTCAAATTAAATGGCGTCAGGAGTTGCATCACTCTTTACACCATATACTTCAATACAACAACCGACTAAGAGAAATTAGCGGTTTACCCGGAGCTCGGAATGTCAAAACCACCAGAACATTAAGATCTGGGCACGTAGCAAACGTGATACTAACGGAATTGGTCGGTTTCATCCGGAGCTTGTAATTGTTCAATTCCACACTAACAGATCATGACAAGGGGGATTACACACTGATACTCACACTGTGACACAATGGGCCAAAAATCGTTGGCTCTTTTGAACTTGAACTTGACTGTGAAAAGTAAGCTACTCGCTAACCTATCTTAACCTATTTTAGAGTGCTACAATATTGAAATTTAAATAAATCTTATAAAACTTAGACTAAAAGTCTAATATTCGAATGATTTAAGTTTCGGTGTAGTAGCCAATAATAAACAAATTATGAAATATAAGCCATCACTTATAACATTTAACTGTAATATCAATAAAAAAATAATTGCTGTGCTATTATTTTGACAAAAACTGATGCGGTGATGTATATGTTCTTATAGTCCTGGCGATCTTGAATGAAAATACATGCATAAAGTGAAAGCATACTATTATGTTTCGGAATAGCGGAAGGAAACAGTTGTAGAACTACGTTGGGCAATACCATGTTAGCTTACTATGAACTAGATTTTTGAAGCTTACATTGTCTATTAATCTGTTAATCATTTTAGATTCCTTAACTATTCACAAATATTTTTTATTCTGTGCAGATTTTGAAAAAAACACTGAGAGTAAATAAATTGCAATGAAAGTTTGTCAAAAATCAGTCGTTCGGAGTCGACTTTATACTGCAGGTCATGCCATTTATGGATGGAATTAGCACACACAACACAAGTTGTGTTAGCTAGGTTGTAATCGTGAGTGAAGAGTTGTCACGACAATTATTTGTGGTGTATAATTGGGATCATGTTGGAAGCGGACCTAATTCGTTTTACAGATAAATTTTATAATTCCTTGACTATAATACTAAATAAGGATGAAATCATAGAATAATTTTGAAATAAAAAGAAATTCTGTAATGTTTTGCAATGTCTGGTTTCAATATTCTATTACGAGTAATTCCTAGCGGCGGAAAATTAAATGCAATTTTCGGTTTCTTTGCTTCCACCTAATATGGCCACAGTTTATGGCCAATTCTGTATAATGAAAATTTTCAAGTGTGGTATTTATGGAAATCTGTTTACATTGAATAGCAGCTTATTAACCCACAAAAAAAAAAACTTTAGTCAACACTTTAACAAGGCTGGATATTACTAGGGGTTGTTTTCTAGATTCCCCTCCAGGGATGTAATTCCGTTTTCCCAGGATTTTTAAGCGGGAAACCTGAAATTTTTTTCGTATAATAAAAAACTATGGCGGGTAAAAAAGAGCTACTGAATTAAAATTTCTGTTGGAAACTCGCTTAAAGAGTATAATTCGCTACAAGCTGCATCAAACACTGCATATTTCAGTGTGCATTGTAAGTTCTTTACAGTAAATCCTACAATTCTATTTTTGACGTACTCAACGACTTTCACGACTTTTCTTTACAAAATCAATTGAGTACTCATTGATTTTGTAAAGAAAGTCGTGAAAGTCGTTGAGTACGTCAAAAAATAGAATTGTAGGATTTACTGTAACGAACTACAATGCACACTGAAATGCTAGTGTTTGATGCAGCTTGTAGCGAATTATACTCTTTAAGCGAGTTTCCAACAGAAATTTTAATTCAGTACTCTTTTTTTACCCGCCATAGTTTTTTTATTATACAGAAAAAATTTCAGGTTCCCGCTTAAAAATCCTGGAAACGGGAATTACACCCTGGAGGGGAATCTAGAAAAACAACCCTAGTATATCCAGCCTTGTTAAAGTGTTGACTAAAGTTTTTTTTTGTGGGTTAATAAGCTGCTATTCATGTAACAGATTTGCCATAAATACCACACTTGAAAATTTCATTATACAGAATTGGCCATAAACTGTGGCCATATTAGGGTGGAAGCAAGAAACCGAAATTGCATTTAATTTTCCGCCGCTAGGAATTACTCGTAATAGAATATTGAAACCAGACATTGCAAAACATTACAAATTCTTTTTATTTCAAAATTATTTATGATTTCATCTTATTTAGTATTATAGTCAAGGAATTATAAAATTTATCTGTAAAACGAATTAGTCGCTTCCAACATGATCCCAATTATACCAACACATAATTGGTCGTGACAACTCTTCACTCACGATTACAACCTAGCTAAACAACTTGTGTTGTGTTTGCTAATTCCTCCATAATGGCATGACCTGCAGTTATAAAGTCGACTCGGAACGACTGATTTTTGACAACTTTTCATTGCAATTTTATTTACTCTCAGTGTTTTTTTTCAAAAATCTGCACAGAATAAAAAATATTTGTGAATAGTTAAGGAATCTAAAATGATTAAAGATTAATAGCAATGTAACCTTCAAAAATCTAGTTCATAGTAAGCTAACATGGTATTCCCAACGTAGTTCTACAACTGTTTCCTTCCGCTATTCCGAAACATAATAGGATATGCTTTCACTTTATTCATGTATTTTCATTCAAGATCGCAGGACTATAAGAACATATACATACAGCATACAGTTTTTGTCAAAATATAGCACAGAAATTATTTTTATTATTGATATTACAGTTAATTTGTTATAAGTGATGGCTTATATTTCATAATTTGTTTATTATTGGCTACTACACCGAATACTTAAATCAATTCGAATATTAGACTTTTAGTCTAAGTTTTATAAGATTATTTTAAATTTCAATATTGTAGCACTTAAAATAGGTTAAGATAGGTTAGCGAGTAGCTTACCTTTCACAGTCAAGTTCAAGTTCAAAAGAGCCAACGATCTTTTTGGCCCATTGTGTCACCTAGTGTGAGGTAATCCCCTTCCATGATCTGTTAGTGGTGGAATTGAACAATTACGAGCTCCGGATGAAACCGACATTCCGTTAGTATCACGTTTGCTACGTGCCCAGATCTTCAAATGTTCTGGTGGTTTTGAACATTCCGAGCTCCGGTGAAACGACTAATTCTCTTAGTCGGTTGTTGTATTGACGTATATGGTGTAAAGAGTGGATGCAACTCCTGACGCCATTTAATTTGACGAAATGGGATACATCATAAATATTTGGTAGTTTATGGCCCAGCTTCTCACACCGCTTATACTGTGTGTGTTAAATTTTATACATGAGTAGCGGAACCTACAGTTTAAGTCGACTTTAAACGACAGTTTTTTGAGAAACTTTTCATGGCAATTTTATTTACTCCAGAGTTTTTGCCAGAAATCTGCTGAGAGAGGAAGCGGCGATGAAATATTTTTTTTATATTTTCGTTTGATGACTGACCTAGGCTTTGAACTGACCTAGGCTTGATGTCTAACTAGGCTTTGAACCTTACGTCTAGCAAGCTAATACACTACCTACTAGACTACAGCGACTTCGATGAGATAGGATCGTAACGCTTTAATTACTGCTGACTGTCTGCATATATGATCGAGTTCGGAGGAGGTAGGACCTCCGTGCCATGCGTGTAATTTTTTTCATTGGCAAAAATCCGTTTGAAATTCAATGGCTGGTTGTAATCTGTATGACCCGTTCAGTGCATTTGATTGGAATAAACCTTAGATTCAGATGGACATATTTGAGCTATCGTACAAATGTGGCATTACCGTCGCCGATGAGAGCTTCAAAACAATTCTTTCTGTGGTGGCGCGATCGTTGTGATTCGTGTGACGTCTAGAATAAATTCCTTTATAATTACAAAAAATTTAGAAAGATTAAGCCGTAAATTCGATTTTTAGATTTTAAATACCTTCTATGCAGTTGTGCTATTATTTCTATGGCTGCTGTTATGAATATTCACAGCTATTTACGTAAATAAATAAAATGCAATAAATACACGTAGTGCATGTGATTTGTACCATCGTTGTTTATACGCTTTTCTCAACCATAACGGGGACAAAGTAATTTTTTTTTTAAATTGTTTCGTCCTCCATATACGAGTAAATGGTTTTTGTGTTGGTTGGCCTTTTATTTTTATTTGAACAATGACCGATGATGTTGCATGCAGTCGCATTTTGTTGTCCAACTTTTTAAATTTAGTTGTTGTTGTGGTTGTTGTTTTTTTTTTAACTGAAACAAACAAGAATAACTCACGTTGACAGTGTCACGTTTGACGCATGTTGACAGAGGTTTCAAAACAAAACTTTGAAGCCGTACTTCAAAAAACCCAAACGAGTAGTAACATGAATAGAAACAAAAAAAAAAAAAAAAGAAACAAATTCGAATCAACTGGAAAATTTTCGAACACGATTGTTTACAGAGATTATGCAACTCTGCCTTGTTTGCAGGACTGCGTTAAAGTTTAATAAGTTTAAATTGTACGTATACAACGTCAGTGTCTAAGTTTTTTAATAAAAGAAAACTTACTGGATACAAATTGTTTTTGACTCGTACAATGGCAAAACAAAACAAAAAAAGAAAAGAACAAAAAAAAACAAAAAGGAGAAAAAAACGAACAAAAAATTGTTCAAAGTTGTGTGGTGATGCTGCTATACATTACTATGAAGCATATGTTAGATTGCGTAGGTCAAACATTTTTGAAGATTCACACAAACTTGTTATTCTTCATTTCCAATAGTTTTTCAATTAATTACAATACGAATGTGTTAAGGGAAATTAAAGTTGAAAACGGATAAGAAAATTACAGGCTAAGTATGTGAAACCTCATATTACGATATTGTTCGCTAACATCCAACCAACTTCATGGTTGCAACATACATATGTATGTACATGCATAATTGATCATTACAACCTTTCAGTCAGTATTACGACCTAGCTTCTCACACCATTTATGTTATGTTTGTTAGTTTTATAAGGGCGGGACTTATAATTTAAAGTCGACTCTAGACAACAGATTTTTTGCCATTTTCCATTTGCCATTTTTATCATATTTCGTTTTGTTGCAGATGTCTTGACCTGATGTTTGTTGTTGCTCAATTTTTCTAAGGGATCCGATTTTCAAATTAATTTTTTATTTTGGGTACCATTGCAAGCTTTTAATTCCCTACCCACGTTCCTTTGGATGTACAACGACTTCTTGCCTACTTACTAAGTCAATAGGCTTATCGGACTTAGGTCAGCTCTAACATTTTCTTCGAGACCTCGAGTTGGTCCCACCAATCGATAACGGATTTCCCCGATTTTGGCTCTCCTAATACAGACAAAGTCGTTCTCAATACCGACTTTCGCTAATCCCCTCATCAAATATCCGTCTGGAAGGGTACTCTATTCTTAACGACATGGCTTAGCCAGAGCAGTTACTAGATGTTAAGGCACTGCACAACGTCCATGACATTCAGAAACTCATATTCATTGCTGGATCGATGCGAAAATCATCGCCAGCTTGGAATTCTTTTTTTGCGAATACTTTTAACTCTGCTGCATCATTGAAAGACGGAAACCTTTTTCTGGACTATAGAGAAGCGCGGCGAGAACGATCATCTTTGTAGAGCATTAGGGGGCCTCTGATACCCAATTGCCAATTGAGACTATAGTGAGAACTGCTGTGTGAAGAGCGATCGTATCTCTAAAGTGACATGATTTTTGCTTTTAACAACGGAGCCAACTTGTACAAATTAAATGTCAACATTTCATAAGGGGCGTCTGCCAGTTGACCAGAAATGTCTACTCTGTGAAGGGTCCGGATGTTTCATGTGCCTATCCTTACATCATACTCCTTGAAACATTTACAGTGGTCTTCAATCCCTGATGGACTTTTATAGAGGCTTATGTCGCGTCTTTATCAAAAATGTCGCAAAAATCAGAAAAAATCTTATCGCAAACGTAAATAAATTCAA
Source organism: Sarcophaga bullata (assembly GCA_005959815.1). Lineage (NCBI taxonomy): Eukaryota > Metazoa > Arthropoda > Insecta > Diptera > Sarcophagidae > Sarcophaga > Sarcophaga bullata. The sequence goes on along the minus strand of QOCX01000683.1, from coordinate 26,844 downwards.
AAATATGAACATATTTTACAAAAGTGAAACCTGGTACTTCACTGTATACTACAATTGTTCGTCACCATTCAATGTTTAAAAAGCTAACTCAATTAATTAAACAAGTTACACGCAATAGTAAAGGGTATATTGTAATTAATTAGGGTGATTTTTTATTGTATGAGTTTTGATAATTAAAGGAAAAGCGTGAATAAAATATTAATTTGGGGTGATAAATAAATACTTGCCACTTACTTCTTTTCTTTTTAGAAAAGATTACGAGTTTGCATATATATCTTTTAAATTTTAAAAGAACTATTAGAAGATCGAAGTCGCCGCTTTTCATCCACTCGAGATTGTATGTTTCGGTTTTAAACTTAAAGAGGAGGCGCTTCAGACTTATTTTGAATGAATCACTGGTCTTCGAAACCGTATATCTTTGAAAGGGAAAAAGCCTTCCTTTTTTAACTAAAGTGGTTTATGATAAGAAATGGGTTTGTGTGACTTCAGATGACTCACTGAATCTGTACCGTACGTGTTAGAATTTTTTAACTTACTTAACTTTTTTCTGCTCCAGGTTAATTATTTGATCCTGATACGATGAATACAAAGATCTGCCTGCATTATTATCTGTTATGCCTTGGCGTATTATAACTACATTAGCGTACTGCAAAGGAGGAGATAGCTCATAGACCACCTCTAAGAAAGAAAGAAACAACTGAATCTTCTGTGGATACCCGCTTTCCACCGAGACAGGACTCGGATACGCGGGCAACTTTTTCGGGCAGCACAGGGAAACTACTGTTCGATCATGTCTACGAACTCAATACAATGGCGATAAACGATTTAAACCGTTTAAATCTCCTGAACAGGACGGATATATCCGGTCCTCTTACAACGTCTGAAACTGGAACACATCGAAATACTTAGAGCAATGTTTGTCGCCAGTATTCGGATGAGCTATGACCATCGGAAGTATGTAGAGGTGGGGTGGTCTTTATACCAAAGGCTGGAAGAAACTCCCACTCTACACCTAAGGACTTCAGGTCCATAAGTTCGCCTTCCTTCTTATTGAAGACCATGGAGAGACTCATTGACGTGGATCTGAGTCAGACCCTGGACGAAAGTCTCCTTCCAAGAGACAATACGCATACAGCAAGGGAAGATCTGTAGATACTGCCCTACATAGCCTTTCGTGCAGGATAGAAAAATCGCTGCCACATAAGGAATACACTCTTTCTAAGTTCCTAGACAGAGAAGGGCTTCAACAGTGTGGAACTATGCGCTATACCGCGCGCTATTAAAAAAAAAGGTGTACAGATTACGATGGTGAACCTGACTATTAAGCTACTTTGAGGGAGAAACAATCTACACATCACTGGAGGCGCAAAAACGACCAGAGGGGGGGAACTCCACAAAGGTGGTGTACTGTCTCCTCTTTTATGGAATCTGGTGATGAATGGGCTACTAGTGATGCTGAACGGGATGGATATTTAGCAATTGCCTATCGGACTACATTGTTCTGGTGATCTCCAGCAGATTGTCGGCACAAGGTGGTGGCAATAGAGACTGCGGAAAATTATTGAAGATGGAAACATCTCCAAGCGGAACATCACCATACTATCTGATAGCCAGGCTATTAAGGCTCTAAGCTCAAATGCGATGAACTCCAAACGGTGTACTGCTGTCACAGATATGTCAACGAATTAAGCGGAACGATATGATGTCCATATCATATGGATACCGCGGCACAGTGGTATTTCGGGTAACTGCAGAGGTGATGAACTTGCCAGGCGGAGCACACCATAGAAACTCTCCGAGGAATTCTTGACTTGTGGCATCCCTATGAGAACCTGTAGATTCCATAATTGATTATGCGATTTTCGATTTAGTCAACAACAGGTCGGCCTCGGACACGTGTAGAACGGCGCATAAAACTGGCCATAGTTGGATGAAGGGCGCACAAAGAGTCCGCTTAAACTCTAAAGGTGTGCGCTTAGTGTCTTGTTCACGGTCATTACGGGCATTGCATTATGAGTACGCATTCGAGGCGCATGGTCTTGTACACCTTGATAACGACCTCTGCAAAAGCTGCAGAGATGCGGAAGAAGGGGAGAGTTCCTTCACCTGCTGGATACATTCCCGGTTCTTTGTTAAAGGAGAAGATAATTCTTGGGTGTCATAATCTGGAGGAACTCTCGAAAACTGACATTTGCAGTCTAATTCGCTTCATCAAGAGCTCCGAGTGGTTTCGAGACTAGGTACAAAAACTGTGGTAACATAATGGGACAGCCACCTCTACCTACCTGCCTACCTACTGTATATGTTATTTTTTTTCCTAATAAATTCTAGTTATATTTATTTACATTCGATTTGTCTGCAAACCATTCTTAATTGTTTGTTCGTACATAGTGAGGTGTATGTAGATTTTTTCGTGCACTGTATAGAATTATAGTACATTTTTATTAGATTTTTATTAGAATTTGTTTTAATTTCATTTATTTGGTTATTTATTATTATTATATTATGCCACTAATTCCCACTTTTAATTCATTGATCATATGCGGCGATATATTGTGTAGAATTTATACGCGTAAACGCTTTAACATACAATTATTGTATACAAAATTATTAAAAGATTAATTTTAAAAACAAAAACTGTTTTTGTTTTTTCAAACATTTTCTTGTACAAAATCCAGAAGAAAAAAAAATATTTTTTTTTTAATATTTTTTATCAACATTTTGTGTCAAAAATCTTTTTAATTCAAACTTCCATAATTCTTTGGCAAACACATTCTGATTAATCAGTTGAGAACACTAATAACAAACAAACTAATCGGCTTATGATGACTTTGACATTTGTAGAGGAAAAGAGTTCATTACCGGATACATTGATTGAAATTGATTTCTAAAAATCAGCAGAACGTACAAATACTGTCTGCAAGTAGAATAAGTAATTCAAGTAGAATTTTTTTTTTATAAAATTTAATAATAAAACTCGTTATAAACAAATGTTGTTGCTTTTAGAAAAAAAATTAAAACCCATTCGGGTGTTATTAGAAATGTTATGACAAATAATAAGACAGACATGTCACTGTACCCATTGTATATTGTTCAGTAATAAAGACGATGAAGTAATTATATCCACAAAATAGGGAAAAAAAGAAAGAAAAACATAAAAATCATTGTGTTAAATAAAGTATTTGTAGAAATATTTTTTTACTATATAAGACACGTTAAAGAATGTTAATGGCATCAGTTCTTAAAGTTCCATTGCAAAGAGCACTCTTCCAAAACCACTAAAAAAAAGAAATCCAAAATGAAAGTAAGTCTTCATACAAAATAAAATCAAGTTCTTGGGTCTTATGAAATTTATTATTCGTTCTATTCAATTTTAGTTCCTTATCTGTTTGGCACTTTTCATTGCTGCTGCTTCAGCTCATGTTGTAGCTCCAGTTTCGACTTATGCAGCACCAGTTGCTGCTACATACACAGCCGCTGTTCCTGCCGCCTACAGTACTTACTCTGCTCTTCCTGCTCCTGCTGCTGCTTACACCACCTATGCTGCTGCCGCACCTACCTACAGTGCCTCTGTGTATAGTGCCGCTCCTGCCGCTTATGCCTATGCTCCTGCAGTGTATAGTGCTGGTCCAGTTGCTGCTTATTCGGCTCCCGCTACCGTTTACTCTACATTGTTGAAGAAGAAGTGAAATCTTTGAAATTGGATTAATAATACGCATAAAAAATTAACGGCCTTTGATAACTGACTTCAATAAATATGAAATTTAAAATTTAACTTGATCTGTTTTATTAAATATTTTGGGGGTTTTTAATATACGTACAGTGTAGAGCAAAGAGCAATAAGCAAATAAAATAAATTATTGCCTAAAATTCATGAAATTCCTAGCTCTTGTCGATTTAAACAACGAACAACGGCTTAAATCTTAAGCTTCTGTTTGAATATGTTTATTAATACGCCACATAATTTAAAACAGAAAAATAATTTTTAGATCCACAAGATTATTTTTACATTATCTATTGGAACGTAAAAATAATCTATAATTACGTAGGTCGATCTTAAGAACAATATGAATTCTATTTTTAATAAATTTTATAAATTTTTCATCTGCAACAGCTCACTGACATATAACAGCTAAGTGGGCATGAGGCCCATTAGCTCAGTTGGTTAGAGCGTCGTGCTAATAACGCGAAGGTCGCGGGTTCGATCCCCTCATGGGCCAACTATTATTTTTTATTTATAAATAATTCAATTATTTTTATTTTTTTATTGTAAAACCTCATTTGACAGACTTATATTTTGCGCATACTGCTTCATTACATTGTGTTTTTTAAATTTGTTATAGGCTTATCGATAAATTGTTGGCTGTTATTCAAAGCATCTGGACTCTCTTCTTGAAGTACCTTTCAAAAATGAAAGTTTCTACGTATGTATACCTTCAAACTGAGACTGTGGCATAACGTCTGATAGACAAAGTAAGTAACCCCACACTTATTTCTTATTTATTATTTATTGTAGCAAAATAGGATAACCCATAGAGAATTCTCGAACTTATCGGTTTAATTTTGCTCATATTTCTTGTACCAATTTGTAAAATTTTACAGTTAAAATGAATACATCTGAATCAAAGAAAACACGTGGAATATATGCTCTATGGCCCCATTTAAAATCAGGTTAATTATTCCTAAGTGACGCGTTCAATTGCAAAAGTTGATGGCTCGGGCGATTTTTGCTGTTAGAATACATTATCAGATAGGCCTTGTGTCCAAAGCGTTTGATTTATCTATCTTCTACGTCACTATTGTCTCCCATCAGTACACGCTAAATTTTGTTTTCATTGATCCTAATAATTTACAATGAATTTTTTAAGTAATTAACACGAATAACTTTTTATACTTTTTAAAATCAGACAAATGAATTTACATATCAAAACATTTTTACAAAATACTAGCTGACCTGGCGAACTTCGTTCCGCCCAAAATTGATTTTTTTTTATTGCCGAAAATAGGTCACATTATACATTTATTGTAATAGTTGGGAATTGGAAGAAATAGCCCCTGTACCGGAGGATGGTAACCCTAATTTTTGGTGAGTTTGTCGATATCGACTTACACACCAAATTGCATTCGCCTGTGATCACTATGTTCCTAAATATTAAATTTTAAAAATTTGCCACGCCTACTTTTTGCTGTATCGAATTTTTTCTACAAACCATCTGAACCTGATAAGCTTTCCAACAAAAAAAGAATGGTTAAAATCCGTTCAGTAGTTTAAGAGTTAAGAGGTATCACTTGAAGGGAGAGAATTGTCACACCCATTTTTAGTGGGATTGTCGATATCGATTCTATGAGCTTACCCACCGAATTTTATTCGCCTATGATCAATATTTACCTAAATATTCAATCGTAATGATTAGCCACGCCCCCTTTACATTTAGGAATATGAAAAATAGACGTTGTCCGATTGTCAGATCTACCCGATATGCACAAATTTCATGAAAATCGGTCGATCCGTTTCGGAGGAGTTTCACCACTAACACTATGGGAAACTTAAATACTCATCTTTAGAGTAAAATAACACCCAACCGGTTTTTTGTTATTCAGATTTTTGAAGTTTTTCGTTTAGGACTCATGTGTGTTGCATAGACTCGCAACACAATCTCTACTGGGTTCAGGGACACTGTGACATAGTGGGTAACGAAAAGGTGAACGAACTGACACGGAAGTGAGCGAAGATGTCTGAGAAGGAGACGATACAGGGGATATATGCGTCCCTACATGAATACCTTACCAAATTAGAAAAATCGGCATGTAATTCAACAAACAACGGGTGGTTCAATATACCGGCTTGTAGAATTTTAAAAATGCTGTGAAACAGTCGACAGCGGAAGAATCAGAGAACTACTTGAATTCGACAAAAGAACTATTTACATTCTACAGGGAATTCTAACGGGACCCTGCGCTGTTGGCAGTTTTGCTGACAAGTTCAGTCTGATCCACCAGGGTTAGTGCAGAAGTTGCCTTAATGTAGAGCAAACGAAATCGGTAAAATTCTTTTTATGTGAGTGCTCTGCACTTCATCGGCTTTTGGGTGATAAACGGTTAAAGATCTAAACATGGTGGTGAACGTGCCACTAAGGGAGCTGGCCAGTTTTACCATGGATCATGATATGGTGACTTACCTTACACTGTCTAACACAATGGCAATTATAGGCCACCGAGTGCAATTGTCTGTGAACGGCAAGCTACTCACTACCGAAAAGAATAAATAAATATAAGTTATATATGTAAGTATGTATATGTATCGTACATGTTTAATATTGTTACGAAAATGGAAATGGTGTAACATCGTTTAACATTAAAATATTAAACAAAAGCTACAAAAACAATACAACGGACTTGTTTGCTTGATTAACAAATAAAGAAAAATAAAACAACAACATCAGAGTAACGAAAAAGGGATAAACAAATAAACCAGCAAGTAACAACAACACTGCAAGGACAAACGTAAACAACCAACACTAACAACAAGTAAGCATGAATGAATGTAAACAACATTCTCAATATGTGAAGCCACGAACCTTCACCTACAGGAACATTCGTTAGACTGTCTATGTCGCTATATAAAAGGCAAGGCAAAACATTCAAAGGGAGAGAAGAAGTTCAGTCAGTCTTGTGTGAAGACGCGTTGCGTGTGAAGTAAACCAATCGTGGTTTGATGATCTCCGTTACAAAGATCTACAGAACAATTGTGTCGTAATTGTTATTGTTTATCGCAAAGGGCATAAACAAAGGAATAACAAATAAAGCAATTGTTGTTGTTAGAATCAGTTGTGAACAGTGGCACACAAAATTGTGCAAAATAATAAAGAATTTAATTAAAACTGAATAGAAATTTATTTTTATTTTTATTTGTAATCTACAAGCTCATATTTGAAACGTTTTTAAAAAGTAAAAACGTCACGATATATAATAACGCAAATAGATTATCCATTGTCAGTCTGGTCAACACAAAATATTTTAAGTTCCAATTATATTTTCTTTAACATTTTAAATATTATAAAAATCAAATGATTTTCGTCATTTACTTTTATCAATTTAATATCTCCTGGTGATTTTCATTTTCCATTTTATTCCATATTTGGACTGAAGGCGATGAACCGAAAATTTATTTCAATGTTAGTATGATAATGTTTAACTTAATATGTGTTATTTTAAAATTGTTTGCCTAAATATTTGTATTTAGATGAAAGAAAATATCTCACATACATACATACATACATACATACATACATACGTACATACATACATAATAAAAGTTTAAATCAATAGAAATTTAAGAAAGACAGAGAGAAGAACCGAAAACCTCATTTTCGTTTCCAGTAAATGTCATTGAAATGTCTCTCTATTTAAATTTATACTCATACTTGTTGTTGTTATTTTTTTTTTCATTTTTTATTCCCTTTTTTGATTTTTTTTTTTTGGTTTTTGTTTTTTGCTTTTTTTTTATTAAGAACAACTGACATTTCTATGCACTCAAGGAAAAAAATTCACAATACTTCTATACACCCGACACTCGTCTCTATCTCTCTCACTCTGCCTGTCTCTCACTCTCTCTCTCTTTCTCTCCCTCTGTGGAAAAGAAGAAATTCATATGCAATTTAGAATTTTTATTTTTACATTTTGTTTTTTGGATTCTTTTTTTCTCTCTACATTTTGAAAATTTTCCGTCAACATTACATTTTCCTAAGAGTTTTATGAAGTCAACACTCGAATAAAGTTTGCAAGAAGAGGAGAACATAAGAAAAATAAAGAAATTCTTTTTTCTTCTTCTTTTTTTTATTATTCCTTGCATATCTTTTATTCTAAATAAAACATAAAAGAAAAGTGAATCAATTTTTATTGCAGTCACTGACATTTTATATGCTCCCATAGAGTCATTCATGTAACAAACACACACATACACACAGTAGCACGTATCTCCTCAATATGTGGGAATATCTTCCCATATACATACAAATAAAACAAAAAGAAACGAAAGAAATGCAGTATACACACACACATACATATATATCAGGGATTTTAGGACAACTTACTAACTCTTCTATCATAAGTATACGAATCAACTTTCGATGTTCACATACACACACTACAACGTATTGGATTGTATAAAACAAAAACAAAAAAAAATTGATACTCAAGCATAATATGATACGTACAAGCGTAAATATATTTTTGAAATACTCGTATATCGATCGACAGAATCGTTATATATTTTCAATACAAATTGAGCAGTTTATAGCATTGAAGATTACAATGATATAATATGATAAACAACAACAACAACAACAAATTATAGATTTCTTTCAAAATAAGAAGAAGTAACTGAGATTGATAACGACTGTTGGTGTTGTTTTTTCGCTTTGCTTAACTGTTTCTAAAGCCTTGTTGTTATTGCAATTTAATGATTAATTAGCAGCTTATATTAAGTGAAGTGCTGGGCACTCGTGTCAGCTTCTGTAGTGATCCTGACAAGGCAGACCAAGCTTGTCAGTGAAACTAACCTTTGAGCAATGTACAGTTAAAATTCCTGTTAGAATGCGAAACGTTTTCTTGCCGAACTAAAGTAGTGTCCTGGTTCGCCCATTGTCAACTGCACTTAGTTTGTCACATTTTATGCTGATTTTTCCAATTTGAAAAGGTATTATTCTGGGAGCGTATAAATCCCTCTATTGTTTCTTCTACAGGCATCTGCATTCTCTTCCATGCCAGTTAGTCTACCTTTTACCCTCTATGCCACACTGATCCAGAACATAGCAGTATTCGGTGTAGAGAGTCTATGCAACTGTTGACACCCTTTAATTCGTCTAAATTGGATCCTAACGCTTTGATTGGTGCGTAACTGTTCGTACATATGATCAAGTTCGAAGGAGGTAGTTTCCCCATTTTAGCAATGCGTGCAGCTTGTTTAATAGCAAAAATCTCTATCTGAAATACGCCAGCTTCGTTAGGTAATCTGTATGACCCGTTCTGTATGCCAGTTCATCGGAATTGACCACAGATCCAGTTCTACATTTCATTTTTGAGACAACGGTGAAGATCGTTATATCACCGTTACAACTTCAGCAGTCCATTCTTCTCGTGTGGGAGTGTGAGTTTTGTAAAGAAAACAGTACTCCAGGAAAAAATTAAATTGAACCACGGCTATTAACATGCTATTAATTGTTCTCAGTATTAGCATCAGTCAGCTGTTTTCAATAGCCTATAAGTAAGTTTAATATCAGAACCCTTAATAAATATAGCACATAACACCCTGCCATTCATATTTAAGACACTCACGTAGACTTCAAGGAACCTATCGGAAACCAGCGGATGTTCAGTAAAGGAGTCCCTATTTTGAAATCCAAAATCGACAGCTCTATTCAGAAAAATATGAGGAGTCATATAGTCGACCCTAATGTGTCTATGTCTTCTCAGAATAACAGCATTCCCATAGTACAGATTGGGCAAGGATTTCATTGCATTGATTCTTACTGCCACCAGCTCAGGTCGCTGCTCTAATCAGAGGGAGCCATTTGAGTATAGCCTTGGTTGGAGTGGAACAGAGCACACGGATGATTAGGTCAGTTGACTGCCTGTGTACTCTGTCTATCAGCCGGCAATGGTATTGTACACTTTAGAGCAAGGTTGGTTCTCCAACGTCCCGATGGAGCCAATGTGTGGTGATTGAACTGAGATCTCAGTTCTTGACTTTGCAAGCGTTGTCAATACGCCGAATGATTGGTTGAATAGACAGAAGGGAATGTTAACTTTACAAAGCAAATCGTCTAAAGCAACGAGCCACAGTATAACCTCAGTCGAAAAGCATTTGGACAAATGAAATGAACGAATGAGATTGGTGAAAATGCGATACATCAACAAAAAGTTACTAAAAGTGACGAATGACGTCATCGGGTCATACTTCTTTGAAAATAAGTTAGACCTATCAGTTACAAAATGAATGGTGTTCGCCATAATGAGCCATTGTGGCCAGAAATTGAGAATATGGAAGTTGACGACATGTGGTTCTAACAGTATGATGCCACTTGCCACGCTGATGGCGAAGCAATTGTTCTTTTGTTTGAGAAATTCAATGGCCGTGTTATATCACGTAGAGGTGTTGACGAACTGTTGTTCGGATTCGACTTTAAAATGTATCCAATTGTCCACTTCAGGCAATATCGTTTATCACCGTATCGCGGGCAGGTAAAGAAAACATGCTCCGCCGTTTTTCTTACATTTCCGCATCGAGAGCATGCTTCATCCACATCGTGACCATACTTATGGAGATATGCTCTATAACATCCATGGCCGGTTAGAAACTGCATCAGGTGGAGGTTCACCTGACCTCTTGGTCCATTCGCCTATACTCGGTATGAGTCTGTAGGTCCATTTTCCCTTGGCTGCCATTTATCCATGCCATCTTCTAATATTGACAACTTACTTACTTACTTACTTAATTGGCCATAACAACCGATTAACGGATTTCGGCCTGCCGCAACACATCCTTCCAGGCGCCTCTGCTTCTTGCGCGCCTACGCAGTTGGTCACACCAATCGATGACAGGGCTTCCTCGATTTGGTCCTTCCAACGGATACAAGGTCGTCCTCTTCGCCGCTTCGCCAGATCTCCGCATCAAATACCCGTCTCGCCGGAGCATCCTCCTCCATTCGAACGACATCCAGTGAAGACCAAAACTAATAATTGAACAGGGTTCGAAATATCCATTCCCCTCCTTGCGTCACGTTTTATCCTCCCTACTTCCACTACTAGCTTCTGGGGTATAACCCCCGCAATCACCAATGCCGCATCAGTAGACTCCGTGCGGAAGGCAGGAATTACCCTGAGGGCTGATCCCCTGTAGACCGCGTCTATTCTTGCTCTATAGGTCCTCTTATTCATCGGCTCGACTCACATAGGGGCTGCATATATAGCGATCGCTGTCACTATCTTCATCAGTAACCGTCTCCTCTCCTGTTTTGGGCCCCCTAGGTTACGCATTATTCGGGCAAGTACACATGTCATCGCAGCATATTTTCCACCGATTTACGTCAGGTGTGGTTTAAACGTGAGCCTGTTGTTAATCATTACTCCTAGATCGCCTGTTTTGATGCTATGCGCTGGTCGCCCACCGTTATGGTAATAAATTCCATTTTCTTCCTACTGCTTACAAGTAGGACATCCGTTTTGTGGTGAGGAAGTTTGAGACCTATTCCCTTAATCCAGCTCTTGACCATGCTAACCGCAGTGTTACATGTTCTCACCAATTCATCGAAATGTTTTTCTCTTATCGCCAGGGCTATATCATCCGCAAATCCAATGATCTGTGTACCTTGTATGTATGTATGTATGTAAGTATGTATGTATATGTATGTATGTATGTATGTATGTATGTTTTTTTTTTATAGCTATGCGAGCTAAAGGCTGGGAATCTTCAAAAGACATTGGTAGCCCGGGCTACGCAATGTGCACGATTAGCCGCAAGACTTACTCTCGGCTTGCTAAGCGCATACATACTAAACCCAACCTAGTTCGTCACACTTCCTTTAAGTCATCCCCCCGGGACCACAATCAAGTATTACATAGGGGGAGGTAAGGATTTAGCGAGTGCTGCTACCCATTTCTGCTGTTCTTGCTCTCTCCATTATCCTTTGTTGAATTAGAACTTCCTTCGTGAAGAAGCTTACCGCGTTCCAGTTTTCGCATGATGTTAGCATCAACTTAACCACGTTGTCGGGAGTCACCTTTGATCAAATCGCTCTCCAAGAGATTTCGTTGATAATCGTAGCGCGGCAAGTAAAGAATATATGCTCCGCTGGTTTCGCTTGTATTTTGACATGATGGGCACGCTTCATCCACGTCGTGCCTATACTTGTAGAGGTATGTATGTGTGTGTATGTATGTATGGATATGTGTATGTATGTATGTATGTGGTGGCGGTATTAATTAACTGCCATGATTTGACACAGTTGGACTGCTCTCTTTCGGGGGAAATTTAGAGGAAAAGTGTACGTCAATAAGCCAAGAATAATTTAAGAGCTAAAGGATGAGAATGACATTCAGTCTCAATTATGTCCCAGACTCATTGAAAATATGAACCATTGGATAAAGATATCCCACCAAACCCATGGCCGGGAATTAAGACGATAATTATCATAGACCGATAATTATTGAGAGCCTGCTATTATAGAACTTTGTTTCCGAAAACTTTTTGTTTCATTTACATCGTATTTTTTTTGTTTAATATGTTGCCATTTTTTAAGTTCACATTAGTGTATGTTTGTGGACATGTTGCTCTGTCGTATGTCGTTCAAAACCCTTTTAAAATTCATTAATGACGTCAAGCACTTGTCATGCAAAATGACCAAAAAACATTACAACATTTAATTACAAAAATTGTAACATTAAGTGTCACATATAGTACGAGTAAATAGGCGCCAAACGGTTGACTTGTAATAAATTAAATTATATGCATACCTACAGATAATGAAAATTAATTAAAAACTGATTTTCATTTTAATCGAGACAATATATCGATTAATTACAAGTTTTTTTTTCTTTGATTTTTAAACAGAACACGGTTAAAGGTTGTTAAAGGTAAACAAAATAATATAAGAAGAGCCTAGAAAATGTTGCTACCAAACATTTCATCAATATATGTACATATGTAGGTTTCCTTTATGGCCATTTCATTGCGCAGTAAACATATTCACATTTAAACCACAAAAAAAATGCACATTTCTATACCATCTTCCTGTCTGTGTCCCCATTGTGGAAGTGTATTGGTTTGAACAATGGAGTTTTACCACTTGATGTCAGTTTTGCATATTTTATAGCCTTCCTTCCGGCTGCCAACAAGTGTTGCGGCTAATTCAGAAACAACTTTTTTTTATGACATATAGTCTTGACCACATAGAAGGGGTTAAATTTTTTTTTTTAGAAATTTTTGTAAACTGGGAAATTTTAATTTTTAAATAAAAAAACTGAAATACACCCAGCTAATGACGTATTGTGAGTTTTGTTGAGCAGAACTCAAAAAAAAATGTCATTTTATAAGTAAAGATTCTCTATGTGGATGCTATGTAGGCATTATACATGGAACTCATACAAAACAGTACGTTTGGCATTATCCAAATACTGAGGTTTTGCCTAACAATACTCCGGCTATTTTGCAAGCGTGGGGGAGAGTCGATACTGGTGGGGGATAAGATTTCAGTGCAGAAGTAAGGTATGTTCTTATTATGTGACACGTAATAATGTCATTTAAAATGGTCATTTAAATAATGTTCAAATTAAAATAATATGTGAAGCAATATGGCGATGCTGTTCTACCAGAACAGCAATCGGAAACAAGTTGCGAAACTATAGCCTGTGCATTATTGTTCAAAACTTCTTCAAACACTGGCACAGGCCACTGATATCAACATTATTGAGCATGTTTGGGAAAACTTGCCCATAAGTTTTATAAATCTAGTAACAGCACAGTGGAGCCGATGAAACAAGATATTAGGCGAGAATGGAACAACATAAACCCGGAATTTTTTTCCCATCTTATGCAGTCGATGTCTCAACGTTTAAAAACAGTAAAAAAGCGACAGTTATTAAAGCAAAAAAAAACATTTAAAAAATACTTAGTATTACAAAGCTTTTTAAATACACGGTGCGACATGAAAATACACCCGAGTAGCTATATAGCCTAAGCTGTTCAGTAGGTTGAGTAGAATTCAAAAATATTTTTTTTATATTTCTCGAACCATTTGTTTGTTTTATTTGACAAAAACGGTTTTTTTGATCTTTTCACACAATATTATTGATTACCCCAATATTTTTAAACCTATTTTAAAATTCCAAAGTTTTTTTTAGAACGAGGACAGATTAGCCTTTAAAACGGAATGCATAAACATTTTGTTCAAACTTATATGTTAAGAGTTTTGATGGGGTAAATTTGGAAAATATGATTTTTTCCAGTTATTTGGCCATTCTTAATTGCAAAATTTGATTAAAAACTATGGAACAAGTGGTGACATTCTTAAAGCGCCATTCTCTTGTGAAGAGTTTGACACTTCGTTGAACAGAATCGAGAAAGAATTACCGCAGTTTTTATTTAAAGAGTATAACAACTGAGTCATATTTTTTATATATGTTGTCTTATCTAATGGAGATTTAAGTTAAAGTTTTTCAATGTTTTGTGAATAATTTTAAAGAGTTTATTGAAAAATGTGTCCCTTTTCCATTGGGCCAACTACCGGGAGTTGGTTAATGTTTGCTTAAAGCAAAATAATAATATTTGCGCAAATCGCAAACATTAGACGACATCTGGTAGTCGTTCAAAAGTGCAAAGCGCAAATTTTCAGGTAAACAATGAAGATCGATCAAAAATGTTGAAAATTTTATCTTAAAATCTACTTAATAAGACAACATATATAAAAAATATAACTCAGTTGTTATACTCTTTAAATAATACAGCGGTATTTTTGACTGATTTTATCAAACGATGTGTCAATCTCTTCACAAGAGAAGAGCGTCACCACTTCTTTTATAGATTTTAATTAAATTTTGCAATTAAGAGTGAGTCAAACTAGAAAAAATAAGAAAAAATTAATTATTTTACAAGTTTACTCCACCAATCCATCATAACATGTAAGTTTGAACAAAAAGTTTATGCATATCATTTTAAAGGGCTAATCTCTCTCCTTTCCAAAAAACTTTGGATTTTAAAAAGGTTGGAAGCATATTGGCATAATCAATAATTTTTGTATGAAAAAAATCAAAAAAAAAACCGTTTTTGTCAAATAAAACATTTGGTGGGTTTGAGAAAATTATTTTTGAATTCTACTAAGAACTAGATGTTTACTCGGGTGTATTTATTTTTTGTATTTTTCGCATATGTGTTATCTATAAATCCATTAATAAGAACATATATAAAAATATATAACTCAGTTGTTATACTCTTAAATAATACAGCGGTATTTTTTGACTGATTTTATCAAACGATGTGTCAATCTCTTCACAAGAGAAAGAGCGTCACAACTTCTTTAATAGATTTAATTAAATTTTGCAATTAAGAGTGGTCCAACAAAAATAAGAAAAAATTAATATTTACGTTTACTCCACCAATCCATCATAACATGTAAGTTGAACAAAATGTTTTGCATATCATTTTAAAGGCTAATCTCTCCTTTCCAAAAAACTTTGGATTTTGAAAAAGGTTTGAAGCATATTGGCATAATCAATAATTTTTGTATGAAAATTCAAAAAAAAAACCGTTTTTGTCAAATAAAACAAGTTTGGTGGGTTTGAGAAAATATTTTTGAATTCTACTAAAGGGAAAACCTAGGAAAAAAAATTTGGGGGTTACTCCGGGTGATTTAATTTTTTGTATTTTGTCGCATAGTGTTATCTATAAATCCATATGAAAATTTGTTTTGAAATATTTCCATTGAAGTTGAATATTCTCATACCCAGTGTCCAATTATACGTTTGCCGAGACCCATCAGAACAACAATATCCAAATGAACTTAACGCAAATAAAGTATTCCAGTTTTAATGTTTAATTTTTTTGAATTTTTTTTATTAAATCAGCTGAAAAATATTTAAATAATTTAGTTTTTAAGTTGCCCCTAATAAAACTGACTAAAAAGTGATTTTTTCACAAGAAAAAATAAGAAACACTGAATACATTAAACAAAAAAAAAAATACCAACAGTTTGCACTTACACTTGAAGAATTTTTTTTTAGTTTTACTCCTTACTGTTATGTTGGTACACATGCCTGATATACTCGCATATTTTGACAATATCAGCCATTGTGGGTTGTCAGTTTGTTTTTGACAGATAAAAAGGCAGAACACAAGTTCAATTGTGGTATAACCGGTTTAAGGAAGGTCGAGAAGATGTCAATGATGATGTTCGTCCTGGTTGCCCGAGCACGTCAACAACCGATGAAAACATTGAAGCGGTGAAGAAAATGATTTTGGATAATCGTCGAATCACTATTAGAGAGGTTGCTGATGATGTTGGCATATCGTTCGGCTCATGCCAAGCAATTTTTACGGATGTTTTAGGCATGAAATGTGCGGCAGTGAAGATTGTTCCAAAATTGCTAAATTTTCAGCAAAAACAACATGGCGTAGACATCGCTCAGGAGAGGTTGAACGTCGTCAACGATCCAGATTTGCTCAAAAAGGTCAAAACTGGTGACGAATCATGGGTGTATGGCTATGACATTGAAAGCCCAATCATCCCAATGGAAGCGTTTCTTTGATCCATTTTTTCGAATAGTAAAAAAATCGAAGAGCACACCAAAACACGACTAACCTTTTTATCTGTCAAAAACAAACTGACAATCCAAAATGGTTGATATTGTCAACATATACGAGTATAACAGACATGTGTAGATTGCAAATAAAACTAAAATAAATTTGTGTTCAATTTTAATTAATTTCTTTATTATTCGCACAATTTTGTGTGCCACTTTTCAGAACTGTTGCTAACAACAACAATTGCTTTAATTGTTATTCCTTTGTGTATGCCCTTTGCGATAAACAATAACAATTACGACACAATTGCTCTGTAGATCTTTGTAATGGAAATCTTCAAACCACGATTGCTTACTTCACACGCAACGAGTCTTCGCACAAGACTGACTGAACTTCTACTCCGTCTTTGCATGCTTTCCCTTGCCTTCTATCTAGCGGCATAACCAGTACTGATAAATTGTTCTTGGTAGGTGAAGGTTCAGGTCTTCGCCTTCACGAGAATTCATGTTTACATTCATGCATGCTTTCGTTTTTTTCTTGTTTGAGTATTTTGTTTCGCTTGTCCTTGCAGTGTTGTTGTTGCTTGTTGTTTACTTATTTATCCCGCTATCGTAATTGTGATATTGTTGCTATATTTTTGTTTATTTGTTAATCAAGCAAACAAATCCGTTGGTTTGTTCTTGTAGCTTTTGTTAACTTTTAATGTTAAACGATGTTCACCATTTCCATTTTCGTAACAATACATAATAAAATTTAATAGCAATAAATATCATACACATGCGAAACTGCTGATGCTTTAATCTTGCCAACCGACTGTTTCTTCTTTTCAGAATTAAGAGTCTGTTCACTCAGACTGATGATCATCATTTTATTCAGGTGTGAAATGATAAAGCCATGTTTTATCCATTGCCATAAGTTGTTTTTTTTATGGTAGAACAGGCTTAAGCACTGAGTCTGAGTATCAGTAGAGTAGAGTAGGGTTTTTTCTGGGAAAGTTAAAATGTTTTGAAATTTCCCAGTATCTCGGTATTTCCCTTAAACTGCGAACAACAAATCCTAAAAACCGAAAACTCTTTACCAAAAACGAATTTCTAAACACAATAACTTGCAACATTATTCAAGAATAAATTGAAGTACGTTAGTATTTTAATTAAATTTTTCTCAGTGTATTACACATTTGACACTTTTAATGCTTAAAGTTATATGTTAAGTTGTGCGGTGTCAAAAGAAGAATGGTCAAGCGGGCAAATTTCGCAGAAAGTTGAAAAACTATCTTAACGGGAATTAAAAGTTTTAATTAACACTTGAAATATTAGACGACAAAGTACCATTAGAAAACGTATTTAAATTAAACGCAATTGCATAAAAAATTAACATTTTAAGTTTAACAAAAAAAACATATCACTTTACTGAATATATTTTTAAATCTCTTTAACACAAATTGGAGGTTTTTCTAAGATATTTTCATTATTTAACACTATTACTGTAGATTTGTATTATTGTTTGTTATTATTTTCCAGTTGGTAATTGTATTTTCACTCTTCACGTCAAGAGGCTGATGCTCCCCATTAATGTTTTTTGATTGGCTTTTGTTAAGTCACATTAAAATTTTTGAGTTCCAAACTTTGACAGTTGATAACGGCCATCTTGTTGAAGCCACATACATACATATATCAAATTAGTTGTCATTTAATCAGACTATTTGTCAAATCACCATGAAGGACCATAGTGAACGATATGGTTTTTAGCGAATGGGTCTGGGGCATTTTCATCGAAATCCAGCTTCAGCGATGTGATCTTTCTGGATCATAATGGTACGTAAAGCAAACAAAATTTGACGTTACTACAATTCACATGCTCCAATTTCATAGTTCCCAATGTATTCGGAAAAATTCAGTTTTTAAGTGGATTTAGGCTGACGACATCATCGGATCTGTTTTTTGAGAACGATATAAACGACATAACTGTGAATGACGATGTATATGATGGTAAGTTTTTCTAGCCTGAATTATATGATTTTGACACCAACATAGACCTGTTGTCTAACAGGAGTGCACTACATGTACACAGCTCATATCATACTAAAGATTATCCATTGTGGATACTTGCACTAACGATTTGAGCCACATTTCTTGTGGGGTTTTCTTAAGTTGCTGGTTAGGCGAATAAATCACAAACCATAGCGTCTTCAAAGCCAACATGTTTATTAACACACAAACGCAGCAAATAATATTGCCTCAGCTGTAGTTATGGGTGGTATAAGTATTAATCGGTTCGAAGTTAAAGTTTGCTGGAACTGGCATATATTTCAAGTGTCGAAAGAAACATTCAAATGCCTCGTTGTTAAGACATTACAAGAAATACTTCTCTTATTACCTTCTTCTTACTATTTACACGACTTATATCCGACCGGGAATGAAATATAACTCTCATGTATAGACTGGTGCCTCAAAGTCTATTTTGCGTATTCTCGACAACTTATAGAAGCCGGTTAAGGTGCTCATTAATGAGGGTAGGGTATCCAACTCTATTGATAAATTGGAGTATCATCGCAATGTGACTTGTGTTTCACTGTTCTATCGTTACTACTATGAAGTTTGCTCTACCGTGATAAATGGACTTGTTCCCGAAAATCGTGTATTCTTACGTAGCACCCGAGCTTCTCGTAGGACGCATCCATTAATGGCCGATTAGTCAGTGGATTGCATACTGTATTACAACAGAATTCGTTCTTTAGCCGGACTATCTATGTGTGAAACTCCCTACTTGCAGAGGTCTTTCCTAACCAATCTAAACCCACAAACGCTACTCCCTCTGTCCTCCTCACATTACCCATTTTCCTAATTCCAACACAATGCACTGCGTCAGTATGGGCCAACCACTGAGCGTTGGTCTTATGTAAAAATAAAAATAAAAATAACCCATGATGGATGATCGAATATTGAATATTTTTTTGTGTACATATCTACAGATATAGTCGCCGTACTCTAGTAGGTAGTGTGTTGGCTTATTAGACGAAAGGCCAGAGGTCGACTCCCCGGTCAGACATCAAAAACGAAATATGAAAAAATATTTCTGCGGCGACTTCCTCTCAGCAGATTTCTGGCAAAAACTCTGAGAGTAAATAAAATTGCCATGAAAAGTTTCTCAAAAAAATCTGTCGTTGGGACTCGACTTTAAACTGTAGGTCCCGCCTCTTATGTATAAAATTAACACACACAACATAAGTGGTGTGAGAAGTGAGAAGTTAGGCCGTAATCCTGACTGAAGGGTTGTAATGGCCAATTATGTTCGTATGTACCTACAGATGCCGAACATTAAAATTCGATTAAAATTCAATTTCTTAACTGAATCGGTTGCAAAACATGATTAAATTGTTGTTACATTGTATTTTTTAATTTAATACGTATGTATGCATGTATAAGTATACGTATATGAAAGTAGCCATTAATCCTTTTTCAATCTTACTCAATTTCCTTTAAGTCCGAATTGTATTACAAACTGTTCTGTTTTTCTAACCAACCATCAAACAATAACAATTAATTACCGGCTGGAATTTGAAGAACAACAAATGCGCTTTTACTTCATTTCCTTTACATTGTTTTCTATCTACAATATACAAAGTGATATAAAAGCCCTCTTTAACAGTTATATTGTTGTATATAATACATACATACAACTGATGTCAACTAATTAGAAATATGTTTTCTGTGGACAGCGGGAAAACCAGGGAACTATTTGAGTTCGACAAGAGAGCGCTTGGCATTCTAACATGAATTCTAATGAGACACTGCGCTATTGACAGTTTTGCTGACAAGCTCGTTTTTCTTCTGCTAACCTAACCGAATCTAACTTAATTTAATATGGAGAGGCTTTAATCATCATTATATGAAATTAAAACTTTATTGGAGGAAAACCTTTGTAGAATAATATTGTTGAAGCCACTGCTAATTATAAAGATAAACGACAAAAGATTTCATCATTTTTTCTTTGGTTCGTGTGAGAGAATTGGATTTCCGTGACATAATTTCCTGGTTAAGGAATTCGAAAATTCGGCCAACATGGCCTTCCCATTGTAATACTATAATTATTCTTTTTTATTTACCTTAGCCAATACCGCTTAATCTTATGTACTTCTAATGTTTCTTTAAATGCCTCCTATCTTTAAACTTTAATGAAACAAGGTGGGAGTGAGACATCAAATTTATTTATGATTTATTCGTCTGACAGTCATGTTGATGCTGTTACGTGTGGAATATAATATGGTTCCAACATCCACGGCCTGCCTGCACTGAGTGCATGCAATGTGTAGAATTTTCCATGACTCTGATGCATAAATCAAACTAAAGTTAATCGATAACATGAGTTATCTTGGCTTTGAGGGCCGCTTTGGTTTGTGGCTTATTCACATAGACCAGCAAATTAAAAAAACACCACAAGATAAAGTCTAACGGAATCAATTCGAGCGAACACGAACAGCTCACATTAGCATTACTAAACTCACTCGTTCAGAGTATCCAATGAGACATCATAGCATAGCATCATATTGTTGAAACAGTACATCGTTTGCGAACAAATTGTACTAGTCAGGCCACCTACAACGCTCGGCCGTGACAGTGATAGACTGGCCAACGTCTTTCTTAAAGAAATAGATGCAGCTCAATCCACAACAAAGAGTTACTCATTAATCTCATTGGATTGGAATTGTTCCAAATACAAAAATTTTTTATTCATCATTATCGTTCCAGAGCCTATTCAGCGTACACACGTCATTGTCTTTGGGCGCAAAAGGTAATGAATGATCGATGCAACTTCAACAAGATCGTTATCTACAGTCAAAGTTTGTAGGTCCCTGTTTGATGACCCTATAATGAATTGTTGACAGTTTTTTGCTCTCTTGCGATAAAAATAACAATTCGAGTTGAAATCTTCTTTATAATCTAAGAAGTGGTAAGCGGTGTTGGTATATACGAATCCTTTGCTATTATATATCAGATCAGATTTTAATCATCTTTCAAAAATTCTACAATCCTGAATTAGATTTTGGGTTTGCAGTTACTTACTATTTCTACACAAGCGTTAGATACAAGCCTTTATTCCTTAAAAGAATCTCTCTCATTTTGGTCTCTACATATGTAAGCATGGTCGTTACAATCTTTCAGAAAGATGTACGATCTAGCTTCTCAATACCACTTATGTTGTATGTGTTTATTGTTTACATGAGTGGCCGGACCTACAGTTTAAAATCGCCTTAGAACGACTGAGAAATCTGAAGTGAAATCTGCTGAAGTGAAATCGCAGAGGAAACATTATTTTTTTATTTCGTTTCGTAAAAGATGTCTGGCCTGGGGTTTGAACCAAAGCCTCATGTATAATAAGCCAGCCCACTATCTACTGGACTACTGCGACTTTTTGGTCCTTTACCTACCATAATATTTCGTTCGATATTTTGTAAAGCAACATTATAACTGCTGTACACTAAAACTCACCGTCTCTAGTCTACGCGCAGGTATTAGCTGTTACCGAGTTTCTCCCTTTTTCTATAACATTTAGGGCCATCATTACAACTTGTCGTTAACTAAATGAAGGGTTTTAACTGACAGATGAATTGTTTTTCGTTATTATAAGTGGCCAATAAGATAGAAAAGGTAACTTTACAGTTCCCTTTAGCTAAAGGTACCTTTAACTAAACTCAACTTTAACGGCAAGTTGTAATACTGGCCTTTAGAATGAAAACGGAGAACATTTTTCTAAAAACATATGTACAAAAACCTATGGCCCATAAGTGAACAGCAGTTAGTAGATAAGTTTGTTTCTAATTAGCTTTCAACAAATATTTGCTTATTTTGTATGGTTGAGAGTAATACCCATGCACTGTGTGCATGCTAAAGTGATCAATATTTTTACCCCAGGATATTGTCAGCCAACATAAAAAAGAGAGAACAAATAAAAAAAGCAGCTATAAAATGGCAAAAGACAAAAAGTAAAGAAATTTAATAAAACAAACTTATTTTGTTGCACATACTTCGTAACATACATATTGTATGTACATGCCACATTCTACAGTAAGAAAAAAATGCTGCACAGAGCCACATAGTCGGGCAAATAAAGTGTCAGACATGCATCCATTCATGTGCATGCGGGTGTTAATGTGCCTGTTGTCTGTTGTACTCGTGCAATTTGATATGTTACTGGAAATCCATACCAAATAAAAATCCCACACTATCTCATCACATGCCACCATTAATAGAACATGGAATACATTTGGTAGCAAATATTTTACAGTCTTTCAAAGAACACTAGATAAGGGTTTATAAAGCTTGTAATGATTTGTAACAACTCAAGTTTTACTAGAAACGCTTTTAGTTATGACAATCGATTCAAACTATCTTTTGTTATCGTAATCACATGAGTAGGAATTGCAGGTTTTAAACATACTTTGATGAAATTGAGTATTTTTTATCCTAACTCAAGCTCAACACCCATTATTTTAAAGCTAAAATCCTCACACACCAAAGAAAAATCATGATGAAAATTCTTTGTTCGTTATCTTTATAATTAGCAGTGGCTTCAAAACATATTTTTCTACAAAGGTTATTCCTCCAATTAAAGTTTTAATTTCATATAATGAATGATTAAAGCCTCTCCATATTTAATCAAGTTAGTTCGGTTAGGTTAGCAGAAGAAGAAACAGCTTGTCAGCAAAACTGAATCCAATAGCCAGTGTCTCGATTTAGAATTCTGTTAGAATGCCATCGCTCTCTTGTCGACTCAAAATAGTTCCCTGGTTTCCCGCTGTCCACAGAACATACTTCTATTAAGTTGACATCAGTTGTATGTCATGTATCTATATACAAAAATAAACTGTTAAAGAGGGCTTTTATAAATCACTTTTGTAGTATTGTAGATAGAAAACAATGTAAAGGAAGAAGTAAAGCGCATTTGTTGTTCCTTCAAATCCAGCCGGTAATTAATTGTGTTACTTTTTTGTTTGAGGTTGGTTAGAAAAACAGAACAGTTTGTATACAATTCGGACTTAAAGGAAATTGAGTAAGATGAACAAAGGATTAGATGGCTACTTTTCATATACGTATATTATATCATGCATACATACGTATTAAATTAAAAATACAAGTGTAACAACAATTAATCATGTTTTTGCAAACCGATTCAGTTAAGAAATTGAATTTTAATCGAATTTTTAATGTTCGGCATCTGTGTACATAGAACATAATTGGGCCATTACAACCCTGTTATTCAGATTAGGCCTATCTCACGCTTCTCACCCACTTATGTTGTGTGTGTCTAATTTTATACATAGAGTGGCGGGACCTACAGTTTAAAGTCGATCCCAACGAAAGATTTTTTTGAGAAACTTTTCATGGCAATTTTAATTTACTCTCAGAGTTTGTTTGCCCAGAAATCTGCTGAGAGAAGTCGCCGAAGAATATTTTCTTTCATTATTTCATTTTTGATGTCTGACGGAGTTTGACCCTGCTTTCGTCTAATGCCAACACCACTAACCTATAGAGATACGGCGATATATCTGTAAGATATGTACACAAAAATATCTCAATATTCGACATCCATCATGGTTATTTTTATTTTTATTTTTACATAAGACAACGCCTCCAGTTGTTGGCCCCATACTGACGCCAGTGCATTTGTGTTGGAATTAGGAAAATGGGTAATGTGAGGGAGGACAGAGGGGAGTAGAGTTTGTGGGTTTAGATTGGTTTAGGAAGGACTCTGCAATCCTAGGGATTTCACCACATAGATATGTCCGCTAAAGACGAATTCTGTTGTAATACAGTATGCAACCACTGACTAATCGGCCATTAATGGATCGTCCTACGAGAAGCTCGGGTGCTACGTAAGAATACACGATTTTCGGGGAACAAGTCCATTTATCACGTAGAAGCAAACTTCATAGTAGTAACGATAGAACAGGAAACACAGTCACATTGCGATGAACTCCAATTTATCAATAGAGTTGGATAAACCTACCTCATTAATGAGCACCTTAACCGGCTTCTATAAGTTGTCGAGAAATACGCAAAATAGACTGTTGAGGCACCAGTCTATACATTGAGAGTTATATTTTTTTTCCCCATTCCCGGTCGGATATAAGTCGTGTAAATAGTGAAGAAGAAGGAATAAGAGAAGTATTTCTTGTATGTCTTAACAATACCGAGGCATTTGAATGTTTCTTTCGACACTTGAAATATATGCCAGTTTCCACAAACTTTAAACTTCGAACCGATTAATACTTATACCACCCATAACTACCAGCTGAGGCAATAATTATGTGTGCGTTTGTGTGTTAATAGAACAATGTTGGCTTTGAAGACGCCTATGGTTTGTGATTATTCGCCTACACCAGCAACTTAAGAAAAACCACAAGAAATGTGGCTCAAATCGTTATGCAAAGTATCCACAATGGATAATCCTTTTTAGTATCGATAATGAGCTGTGTAGCATGTAGTGCATCCTGTTGGAAGAAAAAAAAAAAAAAAAAAAAAAAAAAAAAAGAAAAAAAAAAAAAAAACAGGTCTATGTTGTGTCAAAATCATTATACATTCGAGGCTAGAAAAACTTACCATCATATACCATCGTCATTCCACAGTTATGGTCTGTTTAAATATGTTCTCAAAGAACCAGAATCCGATGATGTCGTCAGACTATAAATCCATAATAAACTGGAATTTTTCCGAATACATTGGAAGCTATGAATTGGAAAGCATGTGAATTAGTAACGTCACCAATTTTGTTTGTTTACGTACCCATTGATCCAGAAATGGATCAAATCGCTGAAAGCTGATTTTCGATGAATGCCCAGAGCCCATTCAGCGAAAACACATATCGGTTCACTAAGGTCCTTCATGGTATTTGACAATAGTCCTGATTAAATGACAACTAATTTGATATATGATGTATGTGGCTTCAACAAGATGGCCGTTATTCAACTGTCAAGTTTGGGAACTCAAAAATTTTAATGTGACTTAACAAAAGCCAATCAAAAAACATTAATCGGGAGCGATCAGCCTCTTGACGTGAAGAGTGAAAATACAATTTACCACTGAAAATAAATAACAAACACATAATACAAATTACAGTAATAGTGTTAAATAATGAAAAATATCTTAGAAAAACTCACAATTTGTGTTAAAGAGATTTAAAAATTATAATTCGTAAAGTGATATGTTTTTTTTGTTAAACTTAAAATGTTAATTTTTTATGCAATTGCGTTTTATTTAAATACGTTTTCTAATGGTACTTTGTCGTCCTAATATTTCAAGTGTGTAATTAAAACTTTTAATTCCCGTTAAGATAGTTTTTCAACTTTCTGCGAAAATTTGCCCCGCTTAACCATTCTTCTTTTGACACCGCACAATTAACAATATAACTTTAGCATTAAAATGTCAAATGTTATACACTGAGAAAAATTTTATTAAAATACTAACGTATTTCAATTTATTCTGAATTTGTTGCAAGTTATTTGTTTAGAAATTCGTTTTTTGGTAAAGGTTTTCGGTTTTTTAAGGATTTGTGTTCGCAGTTTAAGTGGAAATACCGAGATACTGGGAAATTATCAAACTTTTACATTTCCCAGAAAAAACCCTCACTCATATCTCTACTGATGACTTCAGACTCAGTGCTTAGCCTGTTCTACCATCAAAAAACAACTTATGGCATGGATAAAAACATGGCTTTATCATTTCACACCTGAATTATAAATGATGATCATCCAGTCTGAGTGAACAGACTCTTTAATTTCTGAAAAAGAAAGAAACAGTCCGGTTGGCAAGATTAAAGCATCAGCAGTTTTCGCATGTGTATGATATTTATTGCTATTAATCAATAGTTTCTGGTCCCGCCAGACACACAGCGTTATCTCCCTGTAGAATCGATGTGGTTTTACAACAGCTGTTGATGGTTGTTCTGGATTAACGCATAATTATTTTCATTTAGGCTTCTGAAATGAATCTATTTTTTATCGCCAGTAACGCTGATATTCCATCGCGTCTTTGGGAGAAAGTTACATTAAAATCGAACTTTATAATGCCAATTTTAACTCGTTACTCGCTGCGCTATGAATTTGAAATTGAAATAAATTAACCGACTTCTACACATGGGGCATTACATTTCGATGGGAATAGAAAAGAAATTATTTAAAGTATACATACCATGCTAATAATTAGTTAATATTCGGATTAACCGATGAAATAGTAATAAGAGATCTTAGTATACTATCTGCGGCAGTAAAAGTGACTTTTAAAGAAATATAAAATAAGAAGCAATTATAATATTTACGGCCATTATTACAATTTTCTGTTAACTAAAGGGAGGATTCTAAACGTCAGATAAATTGTTTTTCATTATTATGAGTAACCTATAAGATAGAAGTGAACGTTAAGCTAAAGCGAAGATCATCCTAACTTTAACATTTAAAGTTCACTTTATCTTTGAACTTGCCATACTTATTATATATTGTTACGAAAATGGAAATGGTGTAACTTCGATTAACATTAAAATGTTAAACAAAAGCT
>QOCX01000682.1:79943-97955 GCA_005959815.1 Sarcophaga bullata | reverse complement strand
TTTTGATTTGTGTCGGCAATGTGAGGAAGACGAGCAATATTTCTATCACTGTAAATAAATTCACGAACTAAAGCATTTTTAGGCCAAAATTCCGAATTAACAATTTGCTGGAACAGATTTTCAGGTACAATAATTTTGAATGATGCCCTATAGCTCGAATTTATTTTGAAAAGAATTTCATCTGGATTACAATTTTTGATTTTTGATAGAATATACAATTTCATATCTTCAGCATTCGTATCAACTGCAAAGCGTGTAGCAAATATTGTTTTTTTTAGGTTAAATAGTTCGCAACTCCTTTGGATGATTTTCAGTAGAAGCATTTTGATTATTCACAACAGAAGCATTTGGCATTAAGGTTGATGACATTAAGTTTGACATTAAGGTTGATTTAAAACGTATTAAAAAGGTAAAAACGTAATTACAAATAGAACGTATTGTAACTGAACTGTTTGGAAAAGTATTATCCATTAGAGCCAATTTATAGTTTTCAATCAACTTTCATTCCAATTGTTGTACCCATTTACCATTCATTCCTAAAGCTATGCCTGTGTGGGAATATATCGGTACGTTCATTACTTGGGACTTCAAAACCCGTACAAAATTCGACTGATCTAGGAACTGAACACAAACAGCCATAGACAACGACGTAGGCTCTGTAGCCGACATTTAAAATAAAAGTCTTTGTTTAGTGTGGAGCGTAATCATCGGTTCATATTTCTTACAGAACGACGTTGTCCAAGCCATTACTGTACTATAGGTCGATGGTTACAAACGTCTTTTAATCTGAATTAAATGATTTTCATGGCGCTACGTGACAAATAGCTCATGCAATATTGATCATTCTGCACAAGAGATAATCTTTTGTGTAGGTAATGTTAATTGGCACTCTCTCGCTGTCTTCCATTCTCCCGTGAGAGTTCTTGTGGGGTTTTCTTGAATCGCAAGTACAATACTAGTCTTCTATTACTTCACAGAAATAATTTTTTTTTAAGTACTTAACAATTTAGTCTCGTACATCAGAATGATATGTATTTCATACACAAACTTTCAATTTATTTCAAATTCACTTTGATTTCGATGAAGAATCTTTATGAATTTCATAAATTTTGTAAAATTTCTCGAACTTTTCATTGAAAGTTATCAAAAGTCTACTGAATATCTCTCTATTAATAGCATCTCAACAATTACAAACACTACGTAATTGTTAACTGCTTTAGCATAGCCTGTAATGAAATTCATTATTCATTCAATTGTCTTGTGATAATGAACTTTTCATATCGACCAACCAATATTCGAAAAATGTCTCTTATAATTCGAGAAATATATGTATGAGTAAATGTGGTTGTGTCTCTATGGTAAGTATCTAAATTATAGCAGAAGAAACTTACTTGCCTATGAGTTTCATGAAAGCTAAGGAGACAAAATTAAGATGAGGGTACATATGTATGTGTGAGTATATCTGTGAGTTATTTTATTTTATTAACATCAGAATCAACAATATGTATGAGTAAGTACAGCAGTCACTATTTAAGTAGCACAAACAAGTACAATAATAGACTGGAAATTAACTGTGGTCATTGTTTCAGAAATCTGAAACTTTATTCAAAGTGATTGAAATATTGAAGAAAATTGCATTTTTATTTTTTTAAGAATGTTTAACAGAAAGGTTGATATTCTGAGTTTATTGATGCGGTCTTGACTATTTGGTTGGATTTTACAACTAATGGAATGGTCAAAGAACGGAATTACTTTAGCAGTGCAGAGAGTTTCTAAGTTCGATACTTTCTGACAGATTTTTAAAGCTCTTTGACGCCCTTGTATATATTTCCACATCACTATAGTGATGGTTTGAAATCCGAGATGATTTACTTAGGAGCACATTAGTTTCGATTGTGGATTATTTAGACAGATAAGCTCGTAACATATTGTTCTACCGTGGCTGCATTCATATAAAACTGCAAGACACTGAAGTCCTTATCAAATTATTAATAACCATTGTACACAAAGCGTACCTGATTGTATTCCATAAAGATCTGTATTAGCGATTTCAACAGGTTTTAAGTGTATGTCCCGGCTTAATCCGTGATTTTTTCTGTATTCTGATTTTTTATCCTGACTTTTAAGCAAAATTTTACAAGCGATTTTTTGGTTTTCCATTTGTTTGTCATGCAATTGATGTGGTAAACGTTTTCTAGACTTTTGGAGATTTCGCATAGCTTTGAAATGTTCAGAAATTGTTTTTTATGCATCCTTTAATATTTTTATCAATTGTGTCTGACTCAGAGTGTCATCTTTATCCAATATTGGTTGCATTTTGAGTTCTTGAAAATTTTTCGTTATCTCTGAACCGTCAAAACCATCTGCAGGTCGAAGTTTTCGTATGAAGGAAAACTCTTGTTTCCATGCTCTCATGTCGTTAGTTCTCATTGCTGAGCTACCATATCATGGCCCCATAATAAATTTGATTTGATCGTAGTTAGTTATTCACCGTCTGTTTTTGAAATTCATGTCATAGCTCAGTTGTATTGCGTTTCTAAAAAATAAAATGCAGTTGCAGGTATTAATGGTGCTTGATTGTGTGTTTAAACTCTAGCAAATCAGATTTTTATTATGGTTTCATGTTGTTTGTTTTGATTAGCCGAACACGTAAATATTTAAATTGCAAATAAAAATCTAAACCCAGCAAATAGATTATATCCAAGGAAATTGTAGCGATTTTGCTTAACGTGGATTAATTGGTTGCACCACTACTTAGGTTAGGTTATGTTAGATGGCGGCAGGCATTTAGGATCAAAGATTTTCCAATAGAAATCATTGAACATATAAGAGCTAGACATGGAGCTTGTTAGATTGCTTTGAAAACTTACGTTTTAAGACTAATAAACCGCTTTTGACACTTTATTTGAATCTGCTTGAAATAAATCTAAAACCGAAAGCACAAGACAGGAGACTGAAAATAAAACTTTTGAATACGACTTTGCCTCTTTGACAACCGATCGCGCACATGTTTTATACTATTTCGACGATTTTATTGGCAAAGAATGGCAAGGAGGTATAAGTGCGAAAATAAAATCCTCGACTCCAATAAGTGGAATTGATTTTCACTGTCTCTACTATTTTTTTTTTTTTTTTAAATCAAAGAAAATATGGAACTTGGCGGCAGAATTATTTCTATTTAAAACTCTATACTGCTGCAAGACACCATACGTACTTAAGATGTTATTATTATGAATAATATTTAATAGTTTTTGTATGTATGGGATATAAAAATTAATATACGAGAGTATACATGTAGCTGCTGTCTATGAAATCCTTATTAAACGCTATTATCACAGTGTGTGGGGGGTAGATACTACTTTCAGCCTCACACACAAGACTATTTATTTATCTCGATATTTTCCATTTATTTTATTATTATTTTCAGTTTTTTTTTCTTTTCTTTTTTTTTAATAATATTTTCACAATATTGTTGCTCATATGAGCGTGTGTGTGTGTGTGTATGGATGAATGTTCGTTCATTATTATGAGCTTAGAAATATTTTAATAAGATTCATAATTGTACTTAATTGCAACCATATACACACACTAGAGACTTCTCCATCTACCATCTACAGTCTGTGGGGGGCGGCAGGGGTTCATTTATAATTTGAGAGTAGTTGTGGAATGTTAAGAATCTTTTTACTGTGTGCGTTTAATTATCAAGATGAGAAAAATTATTAATCACACCCTAAAAGAAAACCCACACAAAAATATTTTCAATTCTGTCTCTCTCTTTCTCTCTCTCCCTGACACACTGCTTAAGGGATTTTCTAATTATTAATTTCACTCTTTTCATGAATTCTTGTCGAAATTCTTTTCATGTTCTTTCGTCTCCATGTACGTATGTATGTATGTATAAAGCATTTTTTTTGTAGAAGAAATCATAATTATTTTTTAAATAATAAAGTCACTTAAAAAAATATCAAACAAAACCATCTTAATTACATGAAATGCATTAAAGAAATATTCATTGAACATGTTTTTGAGAAACTGCATTTTATTTATAAATTTACTCTTTGCTTCAATGGAATGTCTTACTCAGCGTGGGAACAAAAGAAATCTTTTGAAATTTTTATACGTCAAAGTAATTGGTTACTAAGTAGATTATATTTGAGTTTTTAATTGAAATTTTTACACGCTGAATTATACAGAAAGAAAAAAATTTCTCAACAAAAGTTTGATTGCCTCAATTCCATTTATTTTGTGAAGAGACTCTGGCTGTCTTTATCTTACCTTTCATTGAGTATACTTTTCCAAATATTTGATTATACTTCATCGTTGGCTCGCTTCTTTGTCGTGAATTCCCTTATTGTTTGGGACCCAGTGGAAGTTAGCCCATTTTTCTTCAAACAATCCTTAGCTCTTTTCTATTTAACCAGACTGTCAGATAGCATTGCCATGCACCGCTCTTTGTACCTCTCATTCAAGTTCAATTGAACTTCCACTTAGAAAATATCTGCGAGTTTCCCCATGAATTCGAAATATTTCATTCTGCGACCAAAAACTTCTGATCCTGTCCCCAGTTCAGTTCTTCATTGTATACCACAGAATGTTCCTTCTTTTAAAAAGTCTCGTTAAAAACATTTGTCATAATCGCAGAGTCTACTGGTTTCGTGAAGAGTCGTCAGTCATTCAATTCATTAAAAATCGAAACTTGTATCTCATCAACCTAACCATAGACTCTAAAGACTTAATCTTCTCTACCATGCGCAGTAGACTTATATCCAACAGAACTCCTCCAGTACCGCTGTACGCAGGTGCTCATTACGGATTAGTAATTACCCCAGGCATAAAACGGTATGCATTACATGGGAGGAAAAGAGAATACTCCGCTAATAGAACTTAAGTACTGTATACTATAAGCTTAGACAAGTCAATGCCTTCCATTGTTCTGAGGACTAAGCACAGAAATAGGAGGGAAAATACATACCGACTATATAGGAACATCTTTGAAATGATTCTGTTGGGAGATCGTATTACATCCGTAATTGATTATTACAATGCTTTAGTCAGCATATATCTATTGGCGTTTCACACCACTTATGTTGTGTACGTTAACTTTTCACATGAGTGGTGGAACCTAAAGTTAAAATTAGTCTCCGAAAGACCGATAATTGATAAACTTTTTATGGCAATTTTTTTACTCTCAGAATTTTTCAGAAAAGTCTGCAGATTGGCAGTCGTTATGTTTTTTCGTTTTGTTGGAAATGTCTGACCAAGCGTTTGAACCCTATACTCACGTCTAATAAGCCAAGACACTACCACTAGCCTATGGTGAGTGTATTAGGACTGTAGATATCATTCCAATATTTTAGTGAAGATACCATTACCGGATATAACTAGTCTTAGAGAAGTGGACTAGAAGAATATGAAGATGTAGGTATTTGTATAAGATACAGATTTCCTGTAGAAAATAGGTTTGGTATTTTGAACAGAACATTCCTAGTCGATGGCTTATATGCATGAGATCTACCTTACCGTATTGTATGTTGTAAATGTTAGTCTTCTTCTTTAAGGAATCACACCGTCTTTTAAGGGTTTCACATCCTATTTTAAAATATTTTTTTAAATGAGTAACCTCGTTCCCAAATGCAAATGTAGCTGCATTAAGAGTTTACGACTTCATAAATACGCCTAGTCGTGGCTAATGTTGAGTTTTGACTCTCGACCTTGCTGTTATTACAGGCGCAAATCGATTACGTTTTGTGTTCCTCACAATATCATTCTGTTCTGGCTGCGATTATGTTGTCAAGTATTTGGAATTAATTTTTCAATAATTTTGTTTAAGAAGATGAAAAAATAAATATCATGCCATTTAGATACGGTTATTGGCACGGCACGTTCTTAAACTGATAATTATTGCAGAGCACTAAATATGCCTAAAGTTGTGGCAATAAAAATAGCATCACATATCTTCTCTAA
Organism: Sarcophaga bullata; assembly: GCA_005959815.1. Classification (NCBI taxonomy): domain Eukaryota; kingdom Metazoa; phylum Arthropoda; class Insecta; order Diptera; family Sarcophagidae; genus Sarcophaga; species Sarcophaga bullata. The sequence goes on along the minus strand of QOCX01000682.1, from coordinate 91,991 downwards.
ACAAACAACAGAGGTTTTTTATTAATTAAAATACAAAAAGAAAAATGCCGATGCCTTAAGGATATGGGTGGTCCAGCAGATAATAATCATCGACAATTAAATTAAGATGAAAGAAGAATTAAAGACAGAAACTCCAGAAATAATACGATATTGAAAGAAGCCGCTCCATATTGGTTGACCAACATAATAACATCATGGGGCAAATGTATGTTTATGTTTGGTTTTTTTTTTGTTGTTGTGTAAACAAGTGGTCAACCAACATCATGATGCGAAACAAATTATGATTGTTTTTGTTATTGTTATTGTGTATTGTGAATGAATTTGAATTCAACATCCCAACACTAGAACGACCATACAAATCTGTGACAAATTGAGAGTGTTTGAGCAAATGACTCGAATGCAAATACAATTTAAAATGTTTATTTAACAAATACAATAAAAATAAATACATACATTCGTATACTGTATTTATACATATGCTCATACAATGTACATACATACATACATATGTATGTGTATGGTATGTATGTGAAGCGATTGTTGTACAAAATATTGTATGGTAAACATGTAAGTTGTTGTTTGCTTTTTGCTTTTAAGAGAGCGAACAGAGTGAACATAACATTAGTCATGGCTGTTAGCGTTGCTTGTGTGCTGTTTATTTAGTTGATCTTACAATATGACATCAGGATTCCCTAAGGAGTTGTGACACATTTTTATTCTCGTTCTGTCATTTTCGTATACCATAAGTATACACGGCCTAACAGCTATAATAACAGAAAAACGAAAAAATCAGAAGAAAATAAACAAATTTGTTTGAAGAACACCAAGGGAGAGAGAGAGAGTGAGTGAGAAAGGGAGAATAATTTACGAAACGCATTTCGTGCATTAAATTGTGTAAACAAATCAATTGTACATCAGAGCTAAATTTGTGCATGGCTGACTGTATGTATAAACATATACAACTACACGGCGGTAGAAATCATAAGGGTGTCAAATTTGTGTCATTTTTAGAGCGTAAAAGGTTTACTCTGGACTTAAAAAAATATTGTGTTTCTTTGGAAAGAAAAGTAGAAGTCTATATACAGTCTAGAATGTCGATTATCATTTAAGGTTATACAACAACAAGGTTATTTAACAAATTCGATGAAATTACCTTTTCAAGGTTCATGAGCATATCATTTCAAAACCTTTTAAATACATTTGTTAAATAGAATTAAAACAGTTTCTTTCTTTTGTTTTAATACATATCAAAGTGAGCATTACGACTTTATGTTTAAACTGCTGCAAAACTATCTGAACTGAAGTAGTTGATGTAAACTTAGTTTCAATTTAATTTATTTTGAGCTTGTACTCATCACTAGAAGTGGCGCCATTTAACAATTTCCAATTTAAGAATGAATATTTCTGAACTGGAAATCGCAGGTCTGATCAGCGACTTGGTCAAAAACTTCTTCTATAACTGAAGAAAAGCTATAGTATATATATATATATGTATATTATAGTTATAGGCATCAGCGTACTGGTCTTCTTGGCGCCACATTTTTATAAACAATCTTTTTATGATGACCATTTCTGGAGTCGTAAATTGGCAAGATAACACACAGAGTGTTGTTTTGTACTATGTAGGCAGACTTCCTAAGTAGAAAGGTTCATGACTTAGGCTTTTATATTTGGTTCCTTAGAATTATACGCCACAATCTTTTGTAATTCTTTTCATTTTTAAGATTGCATTATATAGCATGTATGTATTCCTGCAGCTTGTCCAAGGTAGGAATAGACCTTTTCCGAACCTTTTGATACCGTGCGAGGTTTCAGACCAAGGCAATCCCTTATCATGCGACGTCTTCAACTTCGTCATTTAGAGTGTTTTTGCGAAAGGCTCGCATTGGCACTATCTTCATAAAAGTGTCCAGTTGCTTGCGTACGCTGACGACATTGACATCATAGGGCGTACCAAGCGAGATGTTACTGCTGCCTTTAGCGCTATTGAAAGGGAGTCTGCGAAGATGGGTCTGGCAGTAAATGAGGGCAAACAAAGTGTATGTTATCGACAAGTAGAAAGTGCGGCGTACTGATTCTCGAATTACGGTCGATAACTATACTTTTGATTAGTCAAGGAATTTCATTTACCTTGGCTCGCGCGTTACCATCAAAAAATGATGTCAGTCTGGAGATCAAGCGCAGGATCACTCTTGCCAACAGATGCTACTATGGTCTCAATAGGCAATTAAGTAACAGAGACCTCTCTCGTGCGACGAAAACTAATACTCTACAAGACGCTCATCCTACCCCGTGCTTCTTTATGGCCCAGAGGCATGGACCTGTGCATGGACGTTGTGCAGCTGTATTAATAGTGCAGCGGCTGCGCTGGCTCGGCCATGTCTTTTCGAAATGGAGGAGGATGCTCCCGGCGAGATGGGTATTTGATGCGGGGATCTGCGGAAGGTCAGCGAAGAGGACGACCTTTGTATCCGTTGAAGGACCGAATCGAGGAAACCCTGTCATCGATTGGCGCTGTCGCCTGGAAGGTTGTTGCGGCAGGCGAAATCCGTTTAATTGGGTGTTATGGCCAATTAAGTAAGTAAAGTATGTATGGCTTGTCATCTTATTAAAATAAATATTTTATCGGAAATATACCTCCTGGTTGCACTTCTAGAAATTACTCTTTTTTGCCAAAGGTTTCTTTATCCTAATCTGCCACGCGAGTTTCTTCTATTATTTGTAGATTTTTCGTTCACTGCTGAAATGTGCCCACTAACTAACTAGTCGTACTTCTGTTCTAAGCAGTACTGTTTCTATCATATTTTCAAAACAGCATTCATAAAACCTTGAACACTTGAACAAAACAATTTCCTTAATGTTTCTTTTTAAAAACGAACATCCTCTGCGAATGCGTTTGCGTTTATTTGTTGCTATTTCTTAAATCAATTTGTTTAATTTTGTATTTAAAACAACACATTAATTGATTGTTAATACTTCATTTATTTTTGGCCTGACAACTTCTGGACAACTTCTAGAACATTTTATTCTTCACTTTTCTATCCTATTTCTGTTGTGGTTTTTCATTTTAATTTGTTCTCTGCTTCCTCTTAATTCTTTTATTAACTAGCCTGACGCCAACCAGATAAACCTATGTGTTCACCAGGTAAGTGACATTAGAATGTCTAGCCGTCTTAATAGATATAGAATATTAATCAGTATGAATCATTATGTAAACACCAACCCAGGCCTTCAATCCTTTTTGTACGAAATCCTAATGTCTTTCTTGATATTCGATAGTGCATTCTAAACAGTTGACTGTCTTGAAACTGCCTTTGTATAAAAGATATTGCTTTCGGCATAAAGAATACAATTTCATAGCTTAGATAGAAACCTCCTACATATTAAGGTCTCATCCATTCACGGCCGGAGGTCCCTAATTTGAAGGTAACTATATTTTGGTTCACAAATAACTTGAGAGTTATTATGCGAAACAAATCGATACTGAATGAGGTGAATAAAACGTAACGGTCTATAACGCTGGGGTATGGTAAAGGTAGAGTAGTATCCGTACTGTCCACAGTAACTATATCTATGAAATGCCTTGAGCCACATGCTTGAAAATAATGAAATTTGAAAATTATGAAATATGAAATCAAGAGTAGCGAGTTTAATATTGACTTTAAATGCAACTGGACGGGGTTTTTCAAAGTGCACTGTTGATCTTAACTGTACTGACGATCTTAAGATTTAGTCCAAAACATTAATAAAAGTCTTCTACTATATCGTATGTGTGTATAAGGACATTAAAGTTGAAACGCTACAAATGATCACCAGTGATTTGGATCCTAGTTCATCTTATCGCCTTTAAACACGCATAAATTTTAGTGGACTTCGTGGGCATTGTGTTACGTATTACGTAACCGATGACACAAGCAGATCTGCTTAATTTTCTTTCTGTCCCACCTCCTTTTAATCCCAGGTTTCAGGGAAATTGTTTTCAACTTCCCTTCTTGCTGACATAAACTTCGTGATGATGCATGCACGATTTTTATGCTGTTTCTTTGCTCTTATGTTTCCAAATTATGTTTTCTAAAAGGCGTCATTGCTTATTTTCTTTATCTTTAGGCAAAATAAAATGAATTTGTAATGGTATGTGTGTGTGTGTGTGTAACATGTCTTCATGTGTGTATGTATGTATGTTCACAACAATTCTTTCAATTAGAATTGAATTCTCTTTGGTTAATCATACCATTTTGCCTACATGGCTGTTGTTTTGCTCTTCATTGAAGTGTCACCATGAATGAGTGATTTTTGTTGTTCGTGTTCATTTGAAATAATTTTCATTCCTTTTTTTTTGTTTATTTTAAATGAGATTTAAGAAGAATGGAAAATAGAAAGAAAAAATAAAATAAACAATGAAGAGTGAGTTTTATTTGTATTTGTTTTAAAATGTTGTTATTGCTTTGATTATTTCTCTTGTTTTCAAAAGAATTGTTTTTTTTTGAAATAGAAAACAAAAAAGAAAGAAAAAATAGAAGAAAGAAGAAATAAGTTGAAGGTCACCCGTTGCGTTTTCAATGGCAAAATCAACAGAACATAAAATAATGGGAAATTCGAAACTCTTCACTTTGTTCTAATTTACGCTCTCCGTTTTTTTGTTATGGCATGTGTTATTTGTTGTAGTTGTTTTTATTGTTTTTATCTGTGAAGTGAAGTGAGCGTGAGTAGAAGACCTCACACAGTTTTTAAGAGCACAGGATGGGTTGTGTTGTTACATCTGCTCATGAACCAACGTTAATATCCGTTTCCAATTGAAGGTGTTACTTAAACGTTCTTCCTCTTTAAAATATTTTCATTCGTTTCTTGCAATATTTTATTTTCTGGCAGAAAATTGTTATTGAATTGATGGAAAGTGATGAGATATCAGTAAAAAAATTTTATTAAGAAATATTGCTTTTCATTTGAGTCAAAAATTCTTCCTTAAAAAAGAAAATTAAATTTTATTTTCTATTGAACTTACTTTCTTTTTTAACAATATTATCAATTTATCTTCTAATTTAGTTAGCAAGATATCGGAATCAGGTTAGTTATTACGTATATTATACCAAAATATTTGAAAAGTCATCATTCAAACAAGTTCGCGAAAGTCGGCACTAGAAATTGTCAGTGTCGGAAGGGAACGAAATGTTTTTTTTATAAGAATTTACCCTCTGTCGATTGAATGAATCACGTTTTTTAACCCTAAACATACTGACATGATCCTGTGAGGCTCATTTCGATGATCAAATCAATGTAACATGATGAGATATATTTAACATACCGCAACCAAATTTCATGACTTTTATTTTACATACAGTGGACAGCAAAAGTCTTAGTACGGCAATATATTTTGATAATTTCATGTATCTTAACCAACAGTTAGTAAAAAAATAAAAACTTAAGGTCTTTATATTTATTTTATTAATTTATTTCTGTTTTATTATAAAGTTTCAGATGATTCCATAGGTACTCCCAACGAGAACCCTAAGTAAATTTAAAATTCAAAGACCTAATATATGAAAATGTTATGCCTTGTATTTAGTAGAATATCCCTTAAGGTCAATCACTCCATTTAACCCATTGGGAATTGAATGTACAAGTTCTGTTTAGTCTTTTCTGATGCACAATCGAAGCCACAAGCTTAACGGTTGACTTTTGTTTTGGAGGTTTAGCGATTCTACATAACCGTTCTTTCAAATGATCTCCTATTTACTCTCTAGAAGTCATATTGGGACTTTGCGCAACAGTATTTTGTCAAAATATTGGAGTACTAATACTTTTGCTGTCCACTGCATGATTTTGAAAATTCAGTAAAAGAATTGAGAATTATTAAACATTTCCATCTGTTGGAAATTTTGTTTTAAGATTTTGACTGAAGAAATTAGTCCTCATATCTTTATAAGGCCTCCTCTAGTTATAAAAGTGTTTATTTTGTTATATACAAAGAAACCTTTCATATGCGACTGCTGATTTTTTCTGTTCTGCTATATTTAAAGGTTGGGAAATCCCATTTTATTTAAATTAAAAATTAAGTGGTAATTCATATCTCTGAATACAAGAGTTAAAAATAGCAACTAATGGATTCAATTTTTTAATTGTGGCTAAATTGCTTAAATAAATATCGTTGATTATGTTCTTCATATTCGTAGGTTGAAATAAATAAAAAGAAAAAACATTAATTTAACAAATAATTTAAAAAAGTACTAAAAACTACAAATAATTAACTTTCTAAAATAACCTGAATAAACTGGAATCCCAAGAAGTTCAAGTCTGAAAAATACCAGAATTTAAAATCTTTGGCTACAAACCAATCTAGACGATGAAGTCTGTATCGTCTTGTAATTGAAAGCGCGACATTAGTTTCGTCAAGGGGCCATCTGTCAATTGGTTTCAGTGTTAAATATCAATACTTTAGCTTCAGAAAATTAAAGAGTGTATTCGTTTCGTAACAGTAGACACTAAAGACCAAGCAGCAGTCAAAATAATTTCCTTAGAGCGTATCTGTCTCAACGAATAACAAGATATGTTTGTCAGTTCAATTAAATCTTAATGAATGATAATTAATCGATGCCTACATTGACTAACTTTAAAAGGGAAAACTAATTAATGACAAATATTATGCCAACTTATTGGGTGGACTTAAATATATGACTGTACTTAGCAAAGAAAACTATTTCAATACAGAAGTGCACATATGTCTATGATTCATGCAACGAATTTTTTCTTAACCTCTATATTCTTCGAATTTAGTCTCAAGGTTAGCTCTTATTTTTAAATCTCAAGAAATAGCTTGCCGGAAAGAGTTTTGACTTACAAAAAAATCTATTTTGATGTCTTAAATACTTCTTACATTTCGAAAGAATAAGAAAATTAAAGAAACGTGGGATAAACTGGAAGGAGTTTTTTCGAATTATTTTCTCGCATACCTATTATGAAGAAGAATATCTGAATTAGAGGAAAAATAAATCTTTTACCATTTTTAATACCTCAAGTTAACTTAGGGAGTCCCTTAAAACGTAGTTATTAGTATTCAAACATCTCTCATAAATATGTTCATACATAATTGGTGATAACAACTCTTCACGATTACGATGTAACTTCGTACACCACGTAGACTGAGACGACTTTTATGCTAATGAAAAATTATATTCTGTAAAAGTATTACTTCTAATCACTAATATTTTAGGCGATTATCTTTAGGCTCTTAATTAAATCAAACACTATAATATTTAGGGCCATTATTGCAACTTGTAGTTAACTAAAGGGAGGATTTTGACGGGCAGATAAATTTGTTTCTCATTCATTTCTCTCATTATCCTACCTTTAACATTTAAAGTTCACTTTATCTTTGCTTTTGTCATATTATATACATTATTTTCGATAATATGGCAATAATCAAATAATANTAAACAAATAAAAATAATAAATAAATAAAACAAGTAATAAATAAAAGTTAACTTTATTTTATCTATAAGTTGTAGTAACGAAAATAAGTTAAAGTTAACTTTACAGTTCCCTTTAGCTAAAGGTACCAACTTTAACGGCAAATTGTAGTAATAGCCTTTAAAACGATAAACGTGTCACATACCAGAGTAAGGATTTTAAATTGTATATTTGTGAAAGAAACTCTTCTGGGAGATCCTTATTTTATTTAAATTCTAGCTCAAAAAGAAGATTTTTAAAAAATGATGCCGAGAGTGGTATTTTTTGTGGATATCAGTTAATATCACACAACACTTTAATATAACAATTGTTTCTTTAACCTTTTAGGTTTTCAAAATCGAAAAAAATAGAAATTTTTGCAAAACTATTGTTACCACCACACTCTATAGCGTTTCCATTATCTTATACATTCAGTGATTTTGACCGTTGATTTTGATAGTGATGTTAAGGCGCATTCCGTAACAGTGAATATGTATACTAAGCGCTCCATAGAATTGTCTGGAACTTCATAATGGTGTACTTGCGAAGTATAAATTGTTTAACAAAACTAGTAAATTATTAAAGCAGGGATAACTTAATTCTTTACTTAATCCATCGTTACGACCCTTTAAACCAGGTTTACAACCAAACTTCTCACATGATGTTGTGTGATAATTTTATTCATAAGTGATTTTATCCATATCGACCCAGAACAACACATTTTTGAAACACTTTAATTGGCAATTTTTTTTGTTTTCGTTTTATTTGTCATGGCTAAGTTGGGGTTTTAACAAAGGGCTCCCTTCTAACAACCCAACACACTACCTGCTACACTATGGCGACTTCGATGTATAAGCTAACACAGAATTATAATGATAAAACTACCTAAAGACTTCCACAAAAGTAAATGAAGTATAAATAGAACGAAAGTTAACGTAGGTAGTCAGGTGAAATATAAAGAGCAACATTATACTCTGTGAAGTTTTCATAGTAAAACGATTATTGGATTGTTAAGCTATAATAAATTGTGTATTTACTTAAGTAAAAAAATAACACCATATGGATTAGAACCCTTTTTGAAATATAAGGTCCCATTTTGGCAAGGGTTTAGGTGTACAACTAAGTACCAAGCCTGATGATCAAATGAAACCATTATGACTCCAGAATAAATCTTTCTAGTAGTAAAGGATAATACGAAATGAGAGGTTCAGGACCACAGACTCTGCATTGTAAAAGCTGGACGTTGGCACATGAGATAAAATATAGATTCTTTCTCCTCCTCAGACCCGCAAAGGTCATTCGATGGGACGTCAGTGACAGACAGTAAATCGGTAGTCTATGCATAGCTTTTTCATATAGAAATTGCTTTTCTATTGACCCTTTTGAGAGCATAAGGCAGAGCGTCTTCTTCTATTTAGGTTTGCTGCTATTATTTTTCTATATTCCATTTAAGGTTGCACCGTGTTGTGTGTTCCCGTCTTCTATAGCCTTAAGAAATTCACGCTATCACTATCCTCCGATTGCACGTTTCTTTCATTATGAGTTCCACAGTACCACTTTGCTGATGATGTTAATATACTTATAGATTGAAATACGAGTAATTTTACGTGCCACCAACCAGGGTTTTAACTATCAGTAGTCTTCCGCACAAAGTGTTGAATATTGTTGTCTTGGTGTTTGTCTGGATAATATTTTAGTTCTCATACGTATCATATATACATAATTGGCCATTACAACCTTCAGTTGGTATTACGCGCCTAGTTTCACACCCACTTATGTTTTTGTGTATTAATTTTAAGAATGATTGGGGACTACAAGTTTTAAAGTCGACTCTTGAACGACAGATTTTTTTTGACAAACTTTTTCATGGCAATTTTATTTAATTCTTAAGCTGGAATTCACCTAACGGTTTCGACAAAAAAATTTTGTTCGAAACACTTTTCTATATAGAGTTTTGACGTTTCTCCTTTTTGATGAGAGGGAGGAGAAAAAGAGTTAAATTTTTGTTGAAAATTTTTTGTTCCTAAACATTTGAGCAGGTGCTGCCAGATACTTCAACTTTATAAGGCAATGGTGATGAGAAAATTGATAAAAGATAAAACTAACGTATCATCGTTTGCAAACATATTTCTTGGATAAGCCTGTTTTTTCCAGACAATTGTTCGATAGTGCGGCTGAATCGTTTCAGAACAAACTCTCAAAACAATCTAAAATTGAGTTTTCAGGAACCACAATCGTTTTATTCCGAAACCATGGCGTGGATATCCAGCTTCAGAGATTTTGCCATAGATCTGCCCTGAGAGGAAGTCGCCGCAAGAAGATATTGTTTTCATATGTTAATTGTTTAGATCGTTCTGACCGGCGGATTTAAACCGTGCCTTTCGTCCAATAAGCCAACAACATTAACTTACCTAGACTTAGGGCGAGCTTTTCATACATTAAATTAATACTTGATATAAAAAAATATATATCCGAGTATACTGTACAAAGATATTTCATCCAGAAAAAACAAAAAAATCAAACAAAAAACTTCTCCATACTGGTAGTAAAAAGTTCTTTTGAACGGTTGATCTAAGTTTTGGTAGAATATACTCTTGGTACCAAATATCTCATTGCATATATTCACATTCTGTTTGCATGACGTTTTCATGGTGTTGGTTTTGTCTCAAACTACTAGCAGATTCAATAATTGATCCTATTAATTACATACATACATACATAACATGACTTTTACACTCGTTCAGTAAGGATTACCACCTAGCTTCTCACGCTACATTTGTTGTGCGTGTTATAATTATATTTGAGTGGCAGGACGTACAGTTTAATGTCAATTTCGAATGATTTTTTAAGCCAGCACAGTAGCTATTAGACTACGGCGACTTTGGGTTTTAAAATTTTTCGTGATTTTTCTAATTTTGATTATGATGATTATGGCCAATTAAACAATTTATTACTAAAGTATACAGCAGAGTTTGAAACAATAAAAATTAAAGCAAAAGGGTAATCTTTAATAAACATTTAGTTGCGTTCCTCTTTTCTCCAAATTAAATTGTGTCGATTTCAATATTAAATTTCCATGTCAAAATAATTCGTTCAACAATGTAATAGGCCTTCTTTACAACCTACGCTTCAATAGATTTCCTTTATGAACGTTAACAACTGAGACTGTATGGATTTGTTGTGAAACGAATTTTGCGGTCAAGTTTAAATATTTGTTCCGTTTTTTTTTTCTTTTCTTTTATTTTTTTTTCTGACATTTTAATTTTGTTTTCGAAAACCACTGTTAAACCAACAACAAATTTCCTTTTTCAAAATACTTGAAAAACTAAACACATTTTAAATGGAAACAAGGGAATGGCATTGTATGTTGGTTTTCAAAGCCAATTGTTATTAGTAATGGATAGAGAGAAAAGTAGGGGATAACTAGACTGTATTTCTTTCTTGGTTTTTTTAATAGTTGTTGTTGTAAAAAGTTTTGACCACTACACAATACAATAAATGTTGGCTAACAAAATAATAATAAACCAAGTCGAAATCGAAAAATTAGAAAAAATTTCTTGGCGAGACTATTGGATCCATGTATTGGCTTCATCCAAAAGTGGTTAAATCGATGAAAAATAAAAAATTTAATTCAGAGAGACAATCACAAAATATTAATGAAATTTTCTTTCGTATGCATAAAATTCAATTTACAGGCAACATTTTTTAGATTGTATTGTTGTTCTTGTTGTTGTTAATACATTTTACCCACCATATGCTCAATAATTGGCATTACATTTAATCGAATGTCATACTCGTATTAAGCGAAATTCAGAATGAACAAACGAACAAAACATATGGTGACAACATTTCATTTCTATTTCTCGTTCCTTCTCTTTCTTTTTTTTCAATTTCAATTACCGCAACACAATTTAACCGTTACCAATACTGACCATGGAATATAGACTATAGCTGGCAACCAGGGGTACGACTACATGGTAATGTACGAGTATGTGTTTGTTAATAGCAAAAAAAAAAACAAAAATGCGAGTGTATTTTACATAAGACTCACAATGTGTAGAAAACCAAACAAAACAGATACAGAAAATGGAAAATTTTAAATGAAAAAGAATCCCCTTTCTGAGGAAGTAACGGAACTACATTTGCAAATATATTCTTAGTGCTGGCTGTTGTTGTAGGCTGCCTTTGCTGTATATTGTCCAGCTTAAAGGAAAAAACGAATGCCAACGTCATTGATATTGGTCGACTGACATCAAACAAAAAGTCCATCATCATCGGAGCTGTTGGGGCTGTGTCAGGTCCAGTTTTCGAGATTGTGTTTTTAGAACAGTAGATTGTTAGACTTTTGATGGGGCTGGAATAACCACAATAGTTGAGAAGGCACAGCATTTCTTGTTAGTAGCCAGATAGACGCTTGGCGAAAGTAAGTTGTCGGTATGAACATTTATAACTGCGTATTTGTGCCGTCGTCTTTATTAGAAGCTAATCATCGTATCTAAAGTCAGTTTAGTATCCACAAACCGTGACCTTTCTGATTGCCTATAGCTCGTCCGTTGCGAATCAAAACAATTTGTTAGAAAATAAGTTAAAAGACCGTAGCAGTGA
>QOCX01000682.1:58713-79920 GCA_005959815.1 Sarcophaga bullata | reverse complement strand
ATGAACGAAATTTGCAAAGATATAATCGGCGAAAAGGCTACAAAGACACTCTAAATACGAGTATATGCTGGGTGACTATAGTGGAAGGTCATCATATTTAGAAAAAAGCCTTAACTTTGTGGTATGAAAAACGAATACATACCTATAGCGGTTGCAATATTTAACAAGTGCTGGAGAGCTAATTATTGTAATTAACATCGAATAGCATCAGGGCAACAGAACTGGGCTAACATTATAGGGATGGCCTATATATAAAATATTTCAACCGATACTATCAAAACGGTTGAAAACAGCCATCTAAGCTAAGTCCGTCAAATTGATTGTCATTTATTCAGCCTGTTTTGCCAAATCTCCATTTAGATTCAAAACACGTGTATTAAAATTGTTTTATTAAAATGGGTGTTGGCAAATAAGCCTAACTATCATTAAAGAACTTGGACCTCATTGCTGGATGAACGGATACGTTAACAAACAAGATAATCGAATTTTGAATGATGCCATTCTACATGAAATCCATGAGCGTCCAATGCATACTGAAAATAATACTGTTTGGGGTTGATTTGTGATCGCAAAGTCCTAGTTCATGTCTTTAAGAACGGCGTTTATCGGGCCATTACTGTGGACAGTGACTACTATTGATCGATGATTACCAACTTCGCAGATTATGACACATTGGATATTCTGCACGAGCGAAAAGCTCATCTGACGTGGAAATGATGAAAACTGGCCATTGTGACCGTGCGATTTGACGTTAAATTTTCACTTGAGGGGTTTTCTTAATTCGCAAGAAAATTTGGCCTGATTTATGCGCTGGTTTCATGTAAAATTGGACATTTTGCATGCGCTCCACCCAGAGAAACCCTAGTGGACACTTCGACATTGGACTATTGTGACTCATATATGACTCAAATGTGTATACCTATTACTATTAATTGCACTCAAAAGGATCGCGTTCATTTCTAAATGAAGGTGTGGTGAATGTTTCGCAACGGTTATCATAGCCCAAACCCTAACACGTGAATATGATTGAGCCACTTGCTTTGAGAGTATTTCTCAATTGGTTATTACAACCCTTTAGTCAGAATTGCAATGTAGTTTCTCACACCACCCATGCTGGGCGTGTTAGTTTCATCCAAGTGTGGTGGGATCTACTGTTTAACGTCCACTCCGAGCGATAGATCTGAAAAACCTTGTCAATTTTATTTACTCTCTGAATTTTTGTCAAAAGACTGCTGAAGAGAAGTCGCCGACAATTTTTTTTATTTCGTTATGTCCGTGATGTCTGAACCAGCGATTGCACCACAGGCTCTCAAATCCAATAAACCAGCATGCTTCCCTCTAACCCTCGGCGGACCTTTCACATTTTTATTTTTTTATGCTAATGTCTTAGGTCCATAATTACAATTTGCCGTTAAGTAAAGGGAGGAGATTAAACGTCAGATAAATTGATTTGACGATAAGGAAGAACTGAGCGTTAAGCTAAAGAGAGGAACATTCTACTTGTAACTTTCAATAAAGTTAAGTTTACCTTTAAACTTGACATATTATATATTATTTTCAATAAATAAAATGAGCGAACACAACAAAAAAGAAACCCGTCATTGCCCTTGTGTTTAAAAAAAACTTGTTTAATTTACATTGCCCCGACATTGCCGCATTTTTGAAAAACTTAACTTTATCTGGTTTTAATAACGAAAAGAAGTTAAAGATGATTTAAAGTTCACTTTAGCTAAAGTTACCTTTAACTAAACAAACTTTAACGGCAAGTTGTAATAATGGCCCTTACTTGATTAACTGTAGTTGGTTGCGATTTTTCAAGTCAATACAAAACAGATTCTAAGATTGTTTGCAAAAATGACGCCTCACTTCATTGCCTTAATGGGAACGAAAATGTTCGGTTAATTCTAGAATTCTAGAATTTAACAAAGCTTACAAATAAAAATCTGCAAGACTATGACAATATCTCAAAAGAGCACAATACGGTGCACCGAAATGGCGGTAATAATTCAAGAAAGAGATACATTATCAAAAAAAAAAAAAAATAAATGAGAAGCTACTGTTTTGAAGGTTGACCTTTAGCATAAATGTGAGTTATAGAAAGTTTATGCAGAATACAGTTCCATCGAATTTGTAATCTGTACCGGACATCTTCATTGTAGTCATATTTAAGTTTAATATGCTCACAATTGCAGATAAAAGCTATCTTTCTTTGATCTGGACTAAGTATTCATTTGATTTTTTATTTGATTTATCAAGAAATCAAATAAGTTAGTAAGGCTAGGAATTTTTTTAACCTAACACTGAAACTTCATCGTCATCTCATAGAAACAGTGTCTGGCTTCAAACAATTTCGAGTTCATGTTCTAAAAAGAATACTTTAATCGAGCAGCGACTACACCATTTAAAACAGTTACATTCCATGTGTCACAACTGAAATAGTGTACTTGATTATAGTGTGCACAAGTGGAACGAAGTAAATGAAATAAAATAAATTGAAACGCTGAAATCCGTTTAATTGAAAATGGATTTTTTTTTTATAAAATATTCTTCCTAACTGGACGAACGTACTTCCTTTTTATAGAGTTTGCTTAATAGCTCGGATTAAGAAACTCTCATCGAAGTCTCTCATATTCAAGCAACTGCTTTAATCCATTTCATTGTGGTTTATTCGTTTTCTGTCCTTGTTGCTGTTATTGGTTATTATTGTACTTTTTTTTCGTCTGAAGGTGTTGTTAAAAAAAGGAAAAATTGAAAAATGTTTAAAAAATTTAATTTCAAAGAATTTTTTTTTTTGTTTTAAATGCAATTAATTAAACAAAACCGGCATAGGCACAGAATAAGTATTTGAAATTTTTTAAACAATTATGAATTGGCCCACGTTCTTGTTTACAACTTATCATTCATATCCGTATCTCATTGCACAAGAATTAGTGCAATTTTTCTAATTAGTGGTTGTCTTACAACCACTGCTAATGTTGGTATACCTAGTTGTTTTGAGTATAATTAAAGCACAAATGCAAGGGAAGACAATACAACGATAAATGATGTTCTCAAGAATAAGAATAAAAAAAAAAATTTAACACTTTAATTGCTGGGAAAGTAATTTAAACTCACGTATTAAATGAATTGAAGACATTCATGAACGAAACAAAATAATTACATTTCATCAGTTCGTTCGTTGTCTTTTCTCATTCTGTATTAAAACGTTTCATAGACTCATTAAATCAAAAACAAACCTAATATTTGCATTTGCATGTCTAAAATGAATTGTACTGCTATGTGTTATGTTATGGAACTAATGAGGTTTACACTGTGTTCGAAAGATGAGTTAAGGGTTCTGATATTAAACTCTCTTATAGGCTGCAGTATTTTCCAAGTAGAGGTCATTGCAATTTGAAAGCGGCACAATGCTTGTTGAGTGGCAGAGTTTCTCTTGATGGCCAAGCTGATTGTAGGTCCCTTACAAACATGGTTTCAACGCCTGTCTTTTTCCTCAAATGACGAGGATTTCTCATGGAAATTTTGAATCATTCAAAGGTATCTCTTATGTGAGTTCTGGAACATAGGAATATTTAAAAAGCCTGAAGTGGTATCGACTGCTTCAGTAAAATTGGATGTCATTCAAAAAATAGAACAAATCTGAAGGTTGTTCAAATGGATTTAAGTCCGTTACATATGGTAGTGACGACCAAAGCGTTGAAGGCTATGGTTGGATTAATGGGAGACAAATCAAAATTCTTTAAGAGATTTCCTGATCGAAGTAATCGATTTCCTGATCGAAGTATGGTTAACATCAACGATTTTGGAAAAGTGCTCGTAATCAAACTTAGTTACAAAGTTAATGGAACTCATTATGAAAATGGAAATTATATGCATTCTTATAGTATAAAGATGAGAGATAATTGAATCTTGGCAGGAGCGGGTTTTTAGGTCCCAGTATGAAATAATTCCCATGCGGATGTCTATGCTATCGAAATATGATTTCAATTCAACTCAAATAGAAAGTGCAATAGTCATGATACAACAATCCAATCTGACAAAAACAAACTTATTCGAACACTCGGATGTGTTAAATTCAGGATAGTATGGGTCAGATGGTTAGGGAATAAAAATTGTTCTCTGCTGAATTCCAAGTCATGTAAGGAATTCTTGGTAATGAGCATGCAGACGAGCTTGAGGCTCACGCCATCGGTGAGGCCAGAAGTTTTCTCTGAAGTGGGAGAAAATGGTATGAAATTACAATAAGAGAAAATCTGAGTCATTCAACAGGGTATCCAGGAATAACCTGAAGTTGGTAGTTGGTCATTTGGCAGGGATCTTTAGATACAGAGAACACTTATTCAGATCGTCAGTCTTTCAAGTCCAACATTAAGATTCTATAACCCGCGTGCGTGTCAGATGCTAGGCAGGGAATTGCCATTCTTTAACACCGAGCATCATTCAAGTAAAAGCATTATGGGAAGAGATTATAATGGATTATATGCTCGTAGTACTGACACACCTTTTACCCGACATTTAATTACAATTTAAGCCAGAATAACGTAAAATATAAAGAAATTTCTTCAAATACTAGATTTGATTATATTCCCAGCCACCTCAGTTTGTATAGTTTACTCTGGTCGGTGGAGTAAGGTCAATACTATATAATTCAGCATATAATTACTCCCGGTTGGCATCTCCCAGTGAATCTTGAAACCGCCTTTGGTAGATAATTTTTGGGTGTCCAGTAAGCGTCGGATAATGTCAAAACATGTACTCTCCTTCATCATTGATAAACCTTCAGAAAAGGTTGTTGTGACGTATTCCCAGTCTTCAAAAAGACGTGAAGGTTGACTCCAAAGGGTCGGGTGCTTCCCCTCCTATATGGTATTTTGTGATGAACGAACTGCGTGCAATGTTGCAACATAATGAGTTGTGGAAAAAACGTGGTTCTTACAACTTTAATCAGATACGAGGACACTTTGAAGGTGGTACGCATAATGCTATTCACTAGAAATGACAAGCCGCCACCTTTTGCATTGGACGAAAGTTCAAGTCAGTCACGAGGAACATTTTCTGCAACCTGTTCTAAATAGGTGACTGTCTTGAAAACTAAACTGAATGTTTGGGAAAAATGGGGTCTGAAACATTGGATTACTTACCAGATAGGCCTATTCTAACCTAAAGGTTACCTATAACGGTAGGTACAATGATAAATTTGAATGTGATAAGACAGTTACAATGATCTGCCTGCATGTTTATTAGCATCAGCTTTGGTTGCCTTTTTCTAATTGATTTTTATTGCAAGAGCTTAGTGACTAAAATTAGTTGGAGTCTCTGGACGATCATGCGAAGATTCTGAAAGTTTTTGGAACAATCTGAAGTGTGGACCACAAGGTAACGCTATATGACTTCTGGAATAATGAAGCAGTAAACTTTTTTTAAGAGACACCGTTCAAGCCTTATCTGAGTTATCTGATATTTCGAGTACCCTTTATCCACCATCCAGAGTACCCGCCATCTATCAAATCAACGATTGTCAGGTATTCTCTGATAGCCGGGCAATTGTTAACGCACTGAGTTATTTGATATTTCGAGTACCCGTTATCCACCATCCTGAGTACCTGCGATCTACCAAATCAACGATTGTCAGGTATTCTCTGATAGCCGGGCAGTTGTTAACGCACTGAGTTATCTGATATTTCGAGTACCCGTTATCCACCATCCTGAGTACTCGCCATCTACCAAATCAACGATCTAAACAAATTGTCAGGTATAGACATTGACAGTCTGAGTCGCTTCATTAGAAACTTAGAATGGTACCGTAATTGAAGTCGCCGTAGTCTAGTAGGTAGTGTGTTGGCTTATTAGACGAAAGGCCCGGGTTCGAATCCCCGAAAAAAAAATTTTCTCTTCGGCGGCTTCCTCTCAGCAGATTTTTGGCAAAAACTCTGAGAGTAAATAAAATTGCCATGAAAAAGTTTCTCAAAAATCTGTTGTTCGGAGTCGGCTTTAAACTGTAGGTCCCGCCACCTCATGTATAAAATGAACACAACAATATAAGTGGTGTGAGAAGCTAGGCCGTAATCCTGACTAAAGGGTTGTAATGGCCAATTATGTTATGTATGTATATTTCACAATGGGCCTCGATAAGCCCTAAGTGTGCCTATCAAACTTCTTTTCGGGTAAACTGCCATCTCTACCTACTCTTTGTAGGAAATTTAATTTCTTTCTTTATTTCTTTATAAGCGAATGGTTAGTCTTGCTAGACAATAACTAATGCCATATCAATTAGTATGGAAAACAATTTCCTGGCTTGTTTGTTTTGTATTGACGTTGGTGTTGGTGTTGGTGTTGTCAGGCGTTTAATTAAAAGTTACAATAAAGGCGCCTACAAAATTTTCCACCTCTTCCCAATTAATTATTTCGAATATTAATTTCACTACGTTATTGACAAAATTTAGTGCGACATAAAATGTTTCTCTTTTAAATTACGAAAGAAATCACTGAGTTTGTTGCCTTTTATGTGGTAAAAGACGCAAACAGACTAATTAATGTTTTTTTCTTTCTTTTTCTTTTCTTTTCTTTTCTTTCATGGCAAATACGTCATTTGAAGTTTAACCAAAAGGGTGTGTTTTAAATGGTAATAAAAATTGTAATTTCTGTTATTTTTTACGACACACTAAAAAAAAAAAACTTTTTCAATCTTCTATTGTTTTCGTATTGACTTCCAGTTTCAATTTAAAGAAACAACATTGTTTTGGGCGTCATCCAGGTGGTATTAATTTATTAAGGAATTCTAAATTGTTTCTCAATACAAAAAAAAACCCTAAATTTGTTGCATAATCACTATGAACTTTTAAAAGAAAAAAAAAAAAAAAAACAAAATTACTCTGCTTTGGTTTTAATTACCCGAGAAAAAGGAAAGTTTTTCTTTTATGATATTTAATACTGCCATACAGTACGTTCTAGAACTTCAAATTTGACATGTTTACGATCCACCATGTACAAAAAATGTTTTATTGGCTGTCATGCTCTGTAAAATACACTCAGAAAATCAATTCTCATGTGTATGTATGTATGTATGAATATTCATTGAATTCTTTCAAATTCATTAGGTATTCTATTGGAAAAACATGAACACGAATACACGAATACGAAGCATAAGCAATGCTTAGGTGTAGTGAGATAATAAATATTAAGTTTTCTTGTTCTTGTTCTTGTTCTTGTTCTTTTTTTTCTGTTTTTTTCTCTTTTTTGTAAGGGAAGAGGATTTAATAAAAAACACATGACAAAATGTATGGTATTCGGAAAGATAAAATTTTCTACAGGATTTCTAAATAGAAATTGAATATTTGAATAGAATGATAATGAATCATCGTATTCAATATTAGGAAATAATTGGAAAGTCAGTTCTAAAAGAACCAGCAATTTATCTAATGTAGTAACGTTATCGTGACCCACAATATACATTTGAATATTCAACAGTACTTGGTTAATAAACATGAAAAAAGTTTCTTGAAATATTTCTCATCAAAAGATCATCTTCAAGGATGAGGCACATGAACAAACAAACTACTTGAGAACCAAGAGTGTTTAATGTATACCGATTTGGGCTGGTGTAGGCATCCAGTAATTTAGTAGGTAGTGTGTAGGCCATGGTTCAAACCTCAGCTCAGGCTTCTCCTACAAAAAGAAATTCAAAAAAAATATTTCCACGGCGACTGCCTCTTAAATATTCTGGTAGTAAATAAAATTGCCATGAACAAGATTCTCAAAAATCTGACTCTAAACTTTCATGTGTAAAATTAACACACACTTCATAAACGTGTGTGAATGGATACGTACATCGATATCAACTTGACAAAGATGTTGGCCAAACTATCAGTGTCAGCGGCGAGCACTATTTGTCGACGGTTACCATATTATTGAAGTCGCTGTAGCAACACACTTATTAGATGTAAGGCCACGGTTCCAACATCAGGTAAGACATCAAAGCTCTGGGAGTAAATCAAAATGTCATGACAACTTCATGAGAATTTTCTCAAAAATATGTCGTTCGGAGTCGACTTTAAACTATAGGACCCGCCAATCATGTATAAAATTAACGCACATAACATAAGTGGTGAGAGAAGCTAAATTGTAATCTTGACTGAAGTGTTGTAATGACCAATTATGTATGTATGTATGTAAGGATACGTACATCAGTGTCAGCGGCGAGCACAATTTGTCGGTTACTCGATTACCATATTATTGAAGTCGCCGTAGTCTAATAGGTAGTGTGTTGGTTGATTAGAAGTAAGGCCACGGTTCCAACATCAGTTCAGACATCAAAACTCTGAGAGTAAATAAAATTGCAATGAAAAGTTTCACAAAAATTTGTCGTTCGGAGGCGACTTTAAACTGTAAAATTAACGCACACAACATAAGTAGTGTGAACAGCTAAATCGCAACCCTGACTGAACGCTTGTAATGACTAATTATGTATGTATGTATGTACCATATCTTTTGGCCTAGTTTAGATACTATGGACACCGTTTGAACTGTTTTAAACAGAATGGTGCTATGTGCAACACATCCATTACACATTCGATATTCTGCATGAGGTTTAGAGGGAAATGGTTAAATATTAAAAATATTCCCTCGAATTGAATGTGTTGTGCTGCAAAATTGGTCCCTTCAATCAAGATTATGACCTAGCTTCTCACATCACTTATGTAGTGTGTGTTAACGACAGACAGAAACTTTTCATGATTTTCAGAGTTTTTGCAAGAAACATGCTGAGAGGCAGTCGTCAAAGACATATTTTTTCATATTTCGTTCCGTTAGAGATGTCTGTCTTGGAAATTGAACCGTGGCCTTATGTCTAATAAGCCAACACATTACCTACTAGACTAGGGCGACAATACAACACATACTAGCTATCAAATTTAACCTGATTTATGCTGCATTATACATAGAGCCTGTGGCTGACTTTTGACATCGGTAGGTCTTTCAAACGAACAACATTTTACGAATGATATCTACAAAATCCTTATTGAAATTTAAAATTAAGAAGCGCTTAACGCAAGACCGGATATTATCAATTTAAGTTCTCAAACTCTTGAGAATTAACTTTACAAGGAATGATGGTGAGAAGCATAAACTTTTTTTGACTGCTGTCGCTAGTTTCTTAGCATCCAAATTATTTTCCAGGGGCAGGTGGCAAGCAATTGCTGTAAAAACGAGAATATGCTGAAAAAAGCTTGCAACATTCCATTTATTCATTGAAATGCCCAATGAAACTTCGAATAAATCGAATATTTTAATTTCGTATTCGATTTTACCATACCTCTGTACATACTTTTGACAAAAAGTCTCTTTTTTTTGTCTAAATTGGGAAAAAGAATTTTTCTCAGGATTTTAAAAATTACGAATAATTTTTTTTTGTGAAATCGTATCCTTGGCCATTTAAGGCTTATGGTCAGTATCTTAAAGTGATTATCGATTTATTTTCTCTTCCTATTCATTCTCTTCATAGGCATTCTATTTTTAGGTATTATCCTGTAGATTTCTTTGAATTACGGTTACGGTTGGTTAGCATTTAATCCTTAAAATGTTTAGTATGTGTGTGTGTGTGAGTGTGTGTGTGGTCGTAGTTGAGGATTAATAAAAATAAATTTTAACAAGTCATTGTTTTGTTTTATTTTCCTGTTGTTTATGTCGATGTTGTTATCATCCTGTGTTTTAAACCAAAACTCCAGTGACAGCTCTATTTATGGGTTTTAACCAGAAATAATTTACTGTTTACCTTTTGTTTACTGTCCAGCAATGTTTTCATTTCTATTTTTGGAATTTATTGGTTACAATGTCTTCGTACTAAGTACGCCTCCAGCTTCTTGTTCATGTGTAGGTAAGCCTACATGGATTTTTTTGGTATGATGCTGGTACTGGTGCTAGTGCTGGTACTGTTTCACCTGAAATTAGTTCTTTACAAATTTAGATCTGTTTGTCCTACTATTGATTTATTTATTTATATTTCAGTAGAAATTTTAAACTATTAAGAGTCGTTTACACTTATAACTTTATTTGCGGTCTACATGCCATATCTCACTGCTTGTTTATAAGCAAATCTTATGCATCATATGCAAAATTTGCTAGAAATCATAAAGGTCTGTGCATAATATTTGGCTTTACGAGCCTTTGAGTATTTTTTTAAAAAAATTTTGGAAGGTAGACATACATGGATTATGTAAATTATTGTAGATCTGTGACCGGTTATTATAACTCTATACAATTATTTAAAGGTCATGTCATTAAAAATAGAATCAAAGTTGTTGTCATGTTAGAAAATAGGAAAATCATTCAAAGTATCTTGTTGTCAATAATATTGGCTTTACGATGTCCTTTGATAATTTTAAAAAATTTGGAAGGTAGATCATCATGGATTATGTAAATATGTAGATCTGTAGACCGTATATTATAACTCTATACAATTATTTAAATCATTTCAGTATAATAGAATCAAAGGTTGTTGTCATGTTAGAAAAGATTTCCTTGTACTGAAATCACGTTTGGAAGTACCGTCCTAACTTTGGGTGCTTAAGTTTGTGGGAAACATTAACAGTAACAGTTCTAGTTCCAATTTACCCATTGATTGTTCCTTAAAAGTGCAGTTGGTGCGTGTATCGCTCACAACATCCTGACACAATTTTAAATTCTAACGATAAACAAAAAAAGAGTGTGTATTTGGCCACCTCTACGAAAATGCACTAATGTTGTGTTAGAAATCATATTGAGTATTCTTTATTGCTTGTTAACCAAATTTGTGTAAGAAAAGGACACTGGCTTTTGCTCTATCTTTACTACGATTCAGTTATTAAAATTTCGAGAACTTCAGGATTACAAAATAATAAGAAAAAAATATGCTTTAACTAACGGGTGGCCATCTATCGGTTTAAATTTGAACTATAGGTTAAATCGAATCCATTGCATTCTATTCTGTCACAAAATTCAGTATCACTGAGCATAATAAATCGATTTACGCTTGAGCAACATTGGGATTTAGTGAGCAGCGAGAAACTGCACGACGATATCGATTGGTAAAAAAAATTACATATTTCGAATGAAGCTCATTTTCATCTAGGTGAGTACCTAGCATAATAAGCATAATTGGTTATATTGGGGCTCCGAAAATCTTAAACTTTGGTCTTGCAGAAGCCAATGCACCCATTACTAAGTGACTGTTTGGTACGACAGTGGAGCGTTTTTCTTGAAAATAGAACGGTGTAACCATTACAGTCAATGGAGCGACACCTATTGTACCATAATTAAACGATTTATTTATACACGCTATATATGAGTATTGTTGAACGATGTTTGGTTCCAACCAGGATAGGACAACCTTCCTACACATCTTTAAGCACAATGATAGCCGTATTAGTTACTCGTAATATCGATTGTGCTACCACCAAAGCTGCGATGACGGCCGTTTCTGTGGTGAGCCGTTGAAGAAAAGTTTTGTGGTGACAAACCAGAGACAATTGGTAGGTCAACATTCGTGATGCCATGCTGAGATAGGACCCCATACACCCCCATATGGATTGAATGAAGGTACCTTTGAGGCCAATCGCAGCAGCCGTATGAAATAATAAGATTATTCCGTTTCTAACCGGAATTCAAGACAGACAGCGGGACATTAATCTTTGGAATTACGTACTTTCAGCCACGTTTCACAAATAAACTCTACCAATCATCGTACCAATGCATTGCTCTGACTCAGTTGGGAGGTCACCAAAAGACGTATCCTTGTTGCTCTTAATAAAAATTACAAATTCTTTCACAACGATTGTTTGATTCACGTTCTTAGAAATCATTCACTCTAATAGACGATCTTAACATCATGAATTACATAAATAACACGCGTAAGACGAGCAGCAGGTATTAGGAAAAGTCTTAAGCATTTGCTGTTAATGTTTAGAAACAATTTAATGCTCGACATTATTTTTTATTCGATTCTAAGGAAATAATAATGAAAACAGAATACAACAGCAATAAAAACGAAGTAAAAAAGGAATACCTCCGATTGTGCTTAAATATATTGACAACAACAATAAAAAAATAAAAAACAAGTTATATATGACATTGCAACAACAACAACAACAACAAAACCAAGAAAAAAAGACAAGAAAAACCATTTAAATATCATTTAGAGCTTAACAAACCATAACACATATACACACATATGCCCACATGCCAACACACACACACACCCATACACATACACATACACTTGTGAAACGATAGTCATCATAAATGCTTGTTTGTTGCTGGTTTTGTTAGCCTTCTCAAGGATTGTATGTATGTATGTATGTGTGTGTGTGCATGTGTATAAGAAAAATAAAATCTCTTTCTCTGTGAATGTTTAAGAGGCGTAACGACCGCATGTGTATTAGTATCCTGGCAACAAAAATAAAAATATTCCTGTTGTTCGTGTTTATACTGCTGACTCCTAATGTTGTTGTCGCTTAACAGCTATTGTTGTCATCTTAGTTGCCGTAGTCATCTTAATTTTTATTATTGTTGTTGTTGCTTAACAATGTCCTTTATCCTTTAACTTTAGTGACTTTATTTATATTTTTTTTTCTATTTGACATGTGTGTGTAGCATTTTTGTTGTTGTTGTTTCTGTTTTCTTCAGTTTGTTTGGGTTTTTATGGCTCATCGTCCTTGTCTGTCTTATTGTTACTACACCTCGAACAAGTTGAGTAAAAATATTTGGACACGACAGAAAAGGTTTCATTGTCTTTGGTTCTGTCTTCCTCTTTCTATTTTTCCTTTGATGTTATCCCGTTGTCTTGAAGTAGATTTTTGCTGTTATTGTCTCTTGTTTTCTTGGTAACTTATTCAACAATTCCTGGTAGTGCTAGTCATCTGCCCATAATAGAAATAAAAAATATTCTCCCATTCAAGTGCAACAATCCATGGTCATCCAAATGTTTTTTCCTTGGAAAATATTGCAATTGGATGAAAAAGTTTTTTTTGCTTTTTAATGTCGTGGTCTAAAGCTGATGCTAGAAAATCGTTTTGCTTGAACAATTATTTTCACATGATTAAGCCATCATTTATACATCAATTAGGATTTCTTTGCTAAAAGAACGCATTAAGTTTTTAAAGTGAAAGACAAAAGGAGAAAAGTAGAACAGATTTTATAAAATTTTTTATGTTTTCTTAAATAATTTAAGAGAGATATTTTTCCATGCATTTGTTATAAATGGAAGCAAACATATCTGGAAAAATTGGAATTTAGGAGAAGCAATGTCTGGATGATATCTTAGAAAAACTTCCGGTTCACTCAAAATCATTCGTAGTCTCGTACACATTGTGTTTAATAACTGTTTTATTCAACAGAACTTTGTATTCCAATTGAAGATATATTTCTTCCAATGTATGCCTAAGTAGTTACTTCAGTAATTGAAAGCCTCAATTATTATTGAGTAGAGGTACTAAAATAATGCGACCAGGCAATCTATTGCACTGCGTTCATACTACGCAGGGTTCCCTATATTTTATTCCTATTTCTGGCGAGTATCATAATCTTGTATGGTGTGATCGCCGTAAGCTAGTAGATAGCGTGTTGGCTTATTAGACTTGAGGCCGTGGTTCAAACCCCGGGTCAGACATTTTCAACAAAACGAAATATGAAAACAAATATTTCTTCGGCAACTTCTGCTCAGCAGATGTCTGACAGAAACTCTGAGAATAAATAAATTTGCCTTAAAAGCCTTATTACAAATCTGTCGTTTTGCAATGACTGATTCCAATTAAACTGTAGATCTCACCACTAAAGTATAAAATTAACACACACACAACATAAGTGGTATGAGAAACTAGATCGTTGTCCAGAATGAGGTTTGTAATGACCAGTTTTGTATGTCTGTGTGTATGTACGGTGTCAGTAGAAATTGCCCTCTGCTTAGTACTTGATACCGAACACGATCCACATGTATCCTGGTGATACGTACCTAGAATATACACGTATGTTGGATTTCAAAAGATTCTTATTCGAAACAAGGATCATTGATTCCACAGTCGACAGATAGAAAACCGCCTTATTTAGATTTTCTAAAATCCTTCTTATTTGAAATATATTGCCTCTTTCTCTCTACCTTCTTCTTCGCACCCTTGTCCATCTCTACACCACTTGTTATTTATACATAGAATGCCGGATGAGGGCAAGTGAAACAAGTTCTCATTGTTCTACTTGCTCCAATTATGGCCATCTTCATACATCCTATGCAACTCCATCTGAGCCGATTTGGAATTCATACTGCCTGCCTATATAATGATCACAACTGACTCGACATCCAATACAATATTTTTGAGTTACATTTTTAAGTCTTCTGACATGAAATTCATTATGACATACTTGTACATACATACATACATACTTGGTGATTACAATCCTTTAGTCACGATGACGACCTAGCTCCTCACACCACATATATTGTGCGTGTTATATTATTTTCTACGGAAATCTGTTGAGGGGAAGTCGCCGAAAGTATATTTTGTCTTTTTTCGTTTTGTTAGAGTTATCTGTACTGGGACTTCAACATGGGCTCACGTTCATTAAGTCAATACACTATCTATTAAGCTATGACAATATAGATGTGCTTACCTGAAATGAGCCATTCGCGACAATTTCCTATCCAGTACAATAGCTTTGTCGAATAATTTTCACTTTTCAATTTCATATCACAGAAGTGTCTTCAAACCTTTTCCTTATTACTTGACATGTAAGACTTCAATTTAAATGAATATTAAGGCCTGTAAAGAAATCCGAATTTGGATAATAAAGTTATGGTCCTTTTCAGGAGTACATTTTACCTAAATGTCATATTCGAAGTAATTTCTCGACCAGGTCAGAATGCCAGATCAATGCTATTCAAGTCCAGTGGAAGAAGCTCTCTCTATAAGCATCATGAATAGAGGCTATCCCAGAATAGGCCAGCCAAGCAATAATCATATGTAGTGCTTACAGGGATATCCTGGGAATGCAAGCCAGGAAATGTGAACTGAATGTATGCCATATTGTTCAAATCAACAGTGACCAATGGAATTGGATGAGATACAGAGATTATCGTGTGTTGGTATATCAGGGGCATTGAGAAACTGTCGTACAACGGCCTTGGAAGCTCTATTGTATTTAAGCCCGGTGTACATGGTAGTGAATGCTGAAGCTCTAAAAACTGTGGTTAAGTTGATAGGAGACATGTCCAACATGAAATTTGTTAGAAGATTTCATGACTTAAGTTAGCAATTATCTGACGAGTTCCTCTTTAACTGTCCTCTGAATAAATTTTGGCTGTATACTCTTTAAAAGAAGGACTATAATGTGGTATACAAACAAGTCAAGAACGGAACTTGGAACAATAGCAGTTGGTTTGGTCCCAGAACGAAATATTCCGATCTCATGGGGAATTATTTTCAAGCGAAATGTTATGCTATCGGACGATGTCTTTAATTCAACTTGGGTAGGAAATCCAAAGAACTGGCAATACTATCTGACAATAAACTCTTAGTGATTTTGATAAGAAAAATTGGCATTGGCCTTTACTAGCATTTAGACCCTATTAGAACTCTCGGCAACAAGCACTTATTTGAACTTAGATGAGAAGGGAGCTTTCTCTTCTGCAATGGGGCCTGAATCTTACTGTGGATTTGTGGCAGATTTTTTGAAATGTATACCTAACACCAGAAAAGATAAATAGATTAAAAGACTCTTCGCAAACCTAGTGCGTCTGAAGTAATTAGAACTTATGTTGAGTAATTACAACAAAGTGAGGTCTGAGTCATGATATCAGACTATCCAAGAATAAGTCGATGTTGTTAACCGGTCTTTTGCCAAAGCACTGAAAACTCAAAGTGTATTTATTCAGAATGGGTATTGTTTTGAGAAACTTTTCATGGCAATTTTAATTGTTCTCAGAATTTTTGCCAGAGATCTGCTCAAAGAAGTCACCGAAGAAAAAAATTTTTTTTTCATATTTTCGTTTTGATATCTGACCTGGGGTTTGAACCATAGCCTTACGACTAATAAGCCAACACACTACCCATTAGACTAAAGCGACTTACAAGCTGGAAACTAGAAGCTAGGCCATATGCCTGACTAAATTGTTGTAATGGCCAATTATGTATGTATGTATGTATGGGTATTGTTTCGAGCCCAGTAGATTCTTCAACTGGACTTAACAATGAAACTCGGTAAATTACTTTTTTTATGAATTTTACCTTGGGTTTTACGCAAACAAGAGTCCATTATGAGCATATGCAATTCAAATTTTATCAATTGCTTCTTATAATACGAGGTAGACATGGGAGTATGTATTAATAAATATGGTCGCACTTACTAATTGAATAAAATACTCATACGGTTCCATTTGCCGTTATACTTCTCATAAATAGTACTTTATGCCTAATTTGTTGTACGTGCCTAAAGTTTTGTTTGTAACCGAATGACAATAAGAAAGAATAGAAGGAATAGAAAGCTATAGACATACTTGCTTGCACTGGAGTACACAAAATTTGTTTATCGTGGAAACTTTAATGGAGTTCGCATACAAAAACTTCTCGCCACACTTGAGGCGAAATTAAACAAAAGCGAATATGCGGCTTAACCAGCCATATTGTGAATTATTGTTTTAATACGAAAACCACTAGCCAAACGTTCTCTCCAACCGATATACATACATACATATGTATGTATGTATGTATACTGCAGTAGACTATAAAATTAATATTTAAAAAATTGTATTTTTTTTTTCGTCTTCTTCTTCCATAGAAAACGTTTATTTAAACGGCATTAAAAAACAAATTATGATAAAAATCATACTGCATTTGCAACAACAATATGCGCATAATGAAAAATGAAAAAAATAAATTATAATACAAAAAAAAAGAAAAGAAAAGAAAACTTAATTTTTTGTTGAAACAATTCCCTTCCCTCTTCATACCTCTTACTTACTGTTTTACGAAATTATTGAAAAATGTTTAAAAAAAGTGCTTCATTTGTGAACGTGATTGTGTCTCACTTCTGTGCAGTGCAAAAAAGAGTTTTAGTTTGTTTTTCATAGTCATACACACACAGTGACACAAAAATATACACAGACTGACCATGAAGTAAAAATAAATGAACAACGTTTTATACTTCAAGTTGTTGTGTTCTCTATCCCCAATGTATTTTTTCTTTTTTCCTTGGCATTATTGTTGGTTGCAGTGTAAATTTGCTCATACCCACAGTTTCTCATTCATGATGCCACAAACTGCTTTTTCAATGTCAGCAAAATGTTGTGTGACAGTGAAAAGATTGTCTTAATGCCGACATTAACCCACTCCATGACGATTATTAATGTTATTGTCCAAAGCCTAACCCTACATACAAGCAATTGGAATTAAGAAACTGATTAGAATTTAGTCAAGGTTGTAATGTAGCTTCTCACAACACCCACATTGTGAGTGTTAATTTTATACAAGAGTGACGGGACCTATAGTTTAAAGTCGACTTAATACGATACATTTTAACAGAAAATTTTCATTGCAATTTCACAACCCTCGGACTTTTTAGCAAAAAACCCTCGGACTTTTTAGCATATTTCATTTTGTTTGAGATGCCTATGTTGGAGTTTGAAAGAAAGCCACGAGTGTGACAAATTGACACACTACTTACTAGACTCCGGCGAATCCAATTGATATGAAATACACATCGACTGAAACTATTGTCAATACACTGTGCGATTGAAAATTTATTGCCAAGGACACTTATTTGGGAAGGAAAATCGAATAGCTTGATTAAAATAAAACCACTGCTATGCATAAAAAGAAAATATTTCAACTTACGCTCATAAGTAGGAATTCTTCTTACACGTTTTTCATGTAAGAAGCTTTTTTGTCACTCTGTATTTGTTTTTCTCTTTTCAGAAACCAAATTTTCCACAAGTGCAGAGTAAACTCTATCAAAATCAAAATGCGGTTTGATGAAAGTTGCTCGTTTCACGGTCTGCCACTCGATCATCACTACTCGAGCGAAGGCGTTTGAGAGTAGACTTACTGAGATATCATGAATGTATTTGTCTGAACTAACTGAACTGAGATTAGAGGACATTGACCCGGTAGACAAGAGAACCTGAATGACTTAAGACGATTATTTTTAAACCTGCGAAACTCACATACATACTTACATAATTGGTCATAACGATGCTTCAGTCGATCTAGCTTCTCACAATTATTAATAAGTGGCGGGACTTACAGTTTAAAGTCGACTCCGAATGACAGGTTTTTGAGAAATTTTTTGCCAGAAATCTACTGCGAGGAAGTCATCGAAGAAATTTTTTGGACCTGAGGTTTGAGGCCTCACTTCCAATAATTCAGCAAACTACCTGATTATGTTCAAACTATTCTAAACATACTCGTTATAAACTTACAATTTTCATCTCTGTGAAGGAAATCTAACTGGGTTTATCTGAACTATCTTATATGTTTCGATCTTAAAGCTCAAAGGGTTCAAAAATAGCTTAACAATCATAAGAAATATAAGAAACTAATCAATGGTACTGATGAATAAACGGAAGCTTTTGCAGCAAAAATTCTTTCTATTCCAAAAGTACCCCGGAATTAAAAACGCCAAGGAATTGAGGTGAATATGATGCATTTGTCGTTCTTTATTACTAGGGACTAATTTTTTGATTCCCACAAGTCGACTTCTTTTGGCGTTCTTTAAATATTTTAAACATTTTGATTCATTTTGCTTGGTTGTTGACTTTGCTTAAAAACTTTATTAATTTCGTAGCGCCTTTTAATTTCGATCTGAATGACAGAGAAT
This sequence comes from Sarcophaga bullata, assembly GCA_005959815.1. Classification (NCBI taxonomy): domain Eukaryota; kingdom Metazoa; phylum Arthropoda; class Insecta; order Diptera; family Sarcophagidae; genus Sarcophaga; species Sarcophaga bullata. The sequence continues at coordinate 61,086 of QOCX01000682.1, read as the reverse complement.
GTCATGCCTTTCACATTAAATGTAGAAAAAGAAGAAGAAGAGTCACAACAGATTGTGCGATGTTTGTCTAGGAAGTCAATTTCATGTCAATTTGGATTTTTAAATATTTTAAAGTGAGTTCAACTAGACGAAGAAGAAGAAGAAGAAGAAGAAATAAAGTTGTTAAGCAGCAGAAGAAAAAAAAAGAAAAAAGTAACACGTATACCCATACAGTAACTTTGACTTTGGAACTGACAAAGTGTAAACCGCGATGCGTTTTAGTGTCACTTCATTTGACATAAAGAAGTATTCAATTTCGAACAGTCACTCACACACATATGCATACATGCATACATATGTAGCATGTCTGTATGTTGATACTAATCAGTGATTTTAAAGTACTGACATGCATGAGCGAGTAGCATGTGTTGTTTAAACTTTTTTTTTTTTAAAGAATCAAGACTAATTGAAATTGGCAAATTTGCTAAAAGTTTTACTTACACTTATCACATACACACACACACACATACATAAATAAAAAAATTTTTTTAAATATTTATGAATGAAAAAAGCCAAGGAAAACAAAACGAAAAAAACTTTTTTAAAAAAAATTTTTTTTCTCTCTTGAAATGCAAATAAAATGTTCCATAAAAGCGAACAAAAGCAGCAGCAGACGTAGAAAAATTTATTGGCTGAAGACTGCTTTTTGTCAACAAATTATAAACGAATTTCAAAGTATTAAAAAGAAAAGAAAAAAAAAATTGAAATAAAATGAACGAAAAAGAAAAGTTTTAAATTTCTTTTAGCTAATCAGTCGATTTGTTTAATTTTCTCTCCTTTGGTTTGGTTTTTCTTCTTTTATGAATTCCATTTTATTTACTCGGGAATACTGCAACCGGCAATACAGAGACAAACTCCACTCAGAATTGTACAACAAACAAGTTGTAAATCAAAATGTTTCCGTTTCAATTTTCTTTTCTTTTCGTTTCTTTTTTTATGTCTTTTTGATTTAAAAAAAATTTGCTTATTTCCCAATTTCTTTTTATGTACGGGATTTTGTTCCTCTTTCGTTATAATTTTCTTCGTAGACATTATTCCTGGCGGATGCTTTTGCGATTGTCTGCTAATCAGACTTTCAATGGTTGCCACTTTTCCTAATTAATAAGACGTATTTTTTTTATTTGTTGGTTCAGGAATATGATTGCTAACGAAGGATTCAGTACGTCGATTATTTAAAATAATATCTGTATTTCCGCTTTAGGGTATATCGCTGTGTTAAGAGATATCGACAAAAGAGGGGTGACCCAATGCTCCTGGTAGACTAGCGCGTCAGTGCTGGGTTCGTGGGTCAGTATATTGCTGACCATAGGATGATTGCTTCATGGTCGAGTGATTGAAAAGTTTGTCCGACGGTAAGGTTCGCACTAGTCGAAGTGCATAAGAGTATGCCGGAGAACCAGCTGGTATCTGGAGAACGAGCGAGTGGACTAGTCGTGCTGGTTGCGGCGCCGAGATCGGGGTCGCTTTCAGGTGAGTTTAGGGGTCGAATGGGTAATTGATTAGAAAGGTAGATTAATCAAAACAGTACGTTGAACAGCATTAGACAGCTGTTGTGAAGGCGGCAGTCCCTGGAACTTACAAATTCATCCAATCATCGAGAGGGTTGGTCTAGTTAAGGACGCGTGGACTAACCTATGTTGGAAGCGCATGACTGGAAAGCGAAGTTATTCGCTGGGACTAATAAATGATAATTTGTCGTTAAATAAACGAAGAAATGGAGGCAACAATGTAATCCTAAATCTATCACCTCGCACGGACGCATGGGCATGACAAAGAAAGTGGAGAACGCAGTTTCCTCTTCTTCAGCAGGTCTACAGCCATGGCAGGAAGTCGTTAGATGGGAGTTACAGTCTTTTGGCAGTGTCTTCGCAGTAACCGGTTGACCTTGTAAGGATGGCCACTGTAATCGAGTGAAATTATTTTCATAAGATCTGAGAAGTGTTTAGGTGCGCTTTATATGCACCGAGGGGCGCAAGGTGAGTCTGCAAGTCAGCAGATTCTTCAATGACCTAAAATAGGTGTTTGGCTAACCCAAAAGAATTCTGCCCAGTGGCCAATTTAACCGGGGTAAGTGGCATACCCAAATCGATTGACGGGGATTCCGGAAGGAATGCACCAGCTCTGGCGAGTTCGTTGGCCCTGTTGTTGCCTGGAATGTAACTGTGGCTTTGGAATTCAGACAAGTGACACACTGAAGCAACCAGAGAGAAAGCAATACAGTGGTGACACTCCCTAACGAGCATATAGAGTTCATCATAACGCTCGAAAGATATCTTATAGCAGCCTGACTATTAGAGAATGTTGAGATGCAGGATGAGGATCCACTGAGCGGCA
>QOCX01000682.1:25982-58263 GCA_005959815.1 Sarcophaga bullata | reverse complement strand
CTGCGGAATAGATCCAGCGCGTGATTTTAGGGCGGAGACTCGAACTGGATTCAAGTGCTCTACTGTAGCAGTGAACCAGCACTTGACACGCTTTGTGTGCGGGCCTTTAGCGACTAAATTTGCTTTCCAGTTGAGTTTGGGGTCGAGGATCATCCTTGTGAAATTGTATCGGTCTTGGAGGGGATGACAATCTATCCGTCGCTACAATCGACAGCGCTTACTTCAGTTTGTCAGACAGCGTCTGTGGACATATATCCGACTCAGCAAAGGCAATTTCGTCACCGTAGGCTATGGCGTTATTATCAGAGTATATGAACTTTTTCAAGAACGAGTTGACTGCGCGATTCCAGAGAAATGGTAATAGAACACCGCCTTCCAGTGTACCGCTGCAAACAGTTCTCTGACAATATTTATTTCGTACTGAGGAGGTTACTATTCTCGACTTAAGAAGGAGCTTAATAAACCTAACCAGATTATGTCCCAGGTTGAGGGAATTAAGAGCCCTAACTACAACGTCCTGTTTGACGTTATTGAATGCACCTTCAATGTCAAAGAAAATTGCAGGGACTTTTCCATCTACTAGATGAGGGAGTGTAGTACAGTTTCCACTGGTTTGACCCTGTTACTTATGTTCTGGTATTCCTACTAAATGTCCCACATGAGTCTGGGCCATCCTCCAAATGTAAGACTTAAACAAATCAGATACGTATTTCCAATTGTTTACAGCTTTAAAACTTGGCCAAAGGATTTTATTCGGTCATATGGAGGATTTTGCATAGTCGTGGTTACCTATGATTGCTCATTTGTAGTTATAATTTATTCAAAACCAGCCATCTACCGAGGTGTGATTGCACCTCGGACTTGTGTACTTTATCAGAACAGAATAAAATTTTCTGGAAAAAATTTTTAAAGAAACTTGTTGCGATTTAAGAACTATTTGGTAACTCTGTTCAACAAAATATGTGACTACCACTTATTTATATTTTTTTGTTAAGTTTTTTTTTTTATAAGATTTTTTTTTAATATTTTTTTTCCGAAAGACACAAAAATTATGAAATCGTGCACAAGAAGCAAAGAATCGAATGAATTATTTGCCATCGAATTTGCTTCTTCTTTTTTCACTTTTTTGTCTATTTTTGTTTTTTTTGGAATTTTTTATTGCCATTTTGTTTGATTTTAAATTTGGTACTGAGAGAGAGAGAGAGAGAGAAAAATTAGAATAAAGTAATCAGGGGTAAAAGGAAATAAAAAAGAAACAACGTGTTAATACGCTTGAATGAATTGCAACAACATTACAAACAAACAATATAATGGGCCCAGTACTGCAGCAGATTCCAGATCCCTTTCATTTAGTACCATTTCTGTATGTCACCACATAAAGAAAGGAAGAGAAAACCAAAAAAAAAAAAACTAAACTTTGAAAACATGCCCAAGTAATTGTTTTCCCTTGTCTTCCTTCTGTTATCTGTCTATCTGTCTGTCTGTCTGTCTGCCTGTCTGTCTTTGCATTTGTCTGTGAGTATTTTAGTCTGTATTCCTCTTCGAATTTATTTCTTTGGTAGTAAATGAAGAAAAAAAAAAAGAAAATAAGTGAAGAAATATTTGCGATTTTCATATGATTTGTTTGCTATTCATTGCTCTCCTTTTTGTATTCGTATAGATTCAAGCATTCTTTCCGCCTATGTGGTGTGGGTGTGAAGTTGTAATTCATGTTCAAGGCAAACATTTCGATTTCATCCCTCTAGCCGGGTGGGATGTGTTGTACATCGAAGGAATACAGAAGTAAAAGTGCAAATATTGAATTTATTTGTCTGAAATGCCGGAGGTGTTGGGTTGTAAATATGATAAGATTCGTCTTCGTTTTTCTTCAGGGGGAGAGGAGAGAAGGGAGTTATTTGAATAGGAAGATTAAAGAGTAATTCATGTTTTTGCAATTATTGTGCATTTTGAACTTTAACCACCACCATCAAATAATTGTCAAAGGCTAACAAATCTTCTGTCATGGGTTAATTTTGATTTGAATAGAGTTGAAGGAAAAAAAGAAAAAGAGTTCGCTTAGGGCATTTTTCTTCTTTTGCGCTTCTTAGAATATAAATTATTAGCCGCACGAATTGTGTCATTAAAGAGAAAATGTACTGCCTTATTAAATAACATTTATTTGGCATAATGTGTGAATATTATGCGATAAGAGATACGCAACTTTTGTTGAATGATTGGTTCAGAACGATCAACTTTAGAATAGAGAGTTCAATACGCAACTTAGTAGGAGACCTATTGTATGTAAGTTGCATTTATGGGACTCCTCTGTTGAGTTCAATCGACGTAGGTATGCCAATTGCGTCGACCAAGTTGGCCATTGCGCGGAGATTCTTTCGATACGCCAACCTATCCTAGGTCAATCAGGAGTTCTGCTCCACTTCTAGCTCACCTGGCTCCTGATGAATAGAAATCGTACCAACCAATTACTTGGACTTGGTCCTGCCAATATCTCAATCACAGTGGCCATGTTGCCTTTACAGGGCATTATGTTATGAGTAGACATGCCGGAAGGATGCGGCTCCCATTCAATGGTTTCTGGAGGAAGGAGGAGACTGTTATCCAGGTTTTTTGTCAGTGCCCATCTCTTGCTAGGAGCAGATATAGATTATTTGGCTCCATTTCTTGTCAGCTTGACGGAGCTATCATCTGTTGACGTCGTTTATCAAATTTTCTGGCTATTTCCAGCGTGATATAATCGTGCTTTTGTTGCGCATGTCCTGCGGTGATCAACTTCAGCCTCTTCACTGGCTTTAGTAGTATTGTGGCGTCACAACGGGCCGCTATGCGTGCTCAAGTGAGCTTTTTGTTATCAGAAGCTACCACTCCGACCTGACCTCTGGGGGTTGATCTTGTAATGATTCTGTAAAAGATAAATTATATGCCATAATATTACCAAATTCCTGCTGTTGTTGCTGTGCCTTCAGTGTCGCTTAGGTTTTAGTTTTGTGAGATTCGGAAAAATATTGCACAACTCCACTCTAAGAAAGTTGAGTTGTCCTACATAGCAGATACTCAATTAATGACTAGTGCGTAGTCTGCTAACCTGCGGGTGTCAACCACAATTAAACTTTCTGAATATTGTTAATTATTATTATTATGTTTTGCTAAATCCACATGGACGACAATATATTGGGTGGGCTATCTATCGGTTTAAATTTGAACCAACGGTTATTTCGAATCTGTCAATATTTCGTATGTTCAAACTTTGGTTGCTGTGCCGGTTTACTTAAGTTTATTACTAAGCATGACCATCCGTTTTGTTTTCGCTTAGCCAGAGGGCCACAAGGAACTACACGATAATATCGACTTTGCCATCCTAGTGGCTCCCTTAATAAGAAAAATTTCCGTATTCGAGGCTCAGAAAAACCCATTCGTTGTTTTACAGAAGCTAATTAGCCATTACGAGTGACTGTTTCGTCCAGCTTGTGGAGCGGAGGCATAATTGGCCCATATTCCTTTGAAAATAAGGACGGCGCAATCATTATGGACAATGGAGACACCTATCGTACCATGAAAACCGATTTTTTTTAAACACGCCATACATGGTATTGTCGTGAACGATGTTTGGTTTCAAAAAGTGTGGAACTTGTCACGCACCTTATGCTACAATAGATTCATTGCGTCAAACGTTTGATGACCGTTAAATTAGCCGAAATGGTGATGTCAATTGTCCACCAAGAGACTGCAATTTAACATCGTTGTGCTATTTTCTTTGGAGCGCCGTTTAAGAAAACAGACAATTGAGCATTTGAAGGCCAACATTTGTGATGCCATTGCCTAGCCGATGGTCTGAACGAATAGGGTAGTGTGAGACCAGCCGCAGCTGGCTGAAATAATATTCCACTTCTAACCGCAACAATTGTACTTCACAACAAAAATATAAATTTGGCAAGATTTCAAAAAGTTTTTAATTTTATACTCTTAAATAACCTGTCCTATGCAGTGACGGAATGTTCTTCGAATGGGCTCTGGAGCGGTTGGCATCATATATTATATTTCTTCGAAAAATCGTCTTCAGTGTGAGGACCACTTCTAGATGAATGTGTACAATTAAAGAAATAAAATTGTTGAATTTGGGGGATGATACCAATCCACATGAGATGAGAACGCCAATTTATCTCGTCACACAAATTTTGTGTGAATTTTGGATTGGCGGCATCAGCGGTTCATATTTCTTTGAGACCAACAATATCAGTCCAACAAGATTTGAACCCATTAGTATAGTTTTAAGGTGAGGTTTTTTTTAAGTTGCAGGTGTATGCGAGTAAGACTCAAGCCACATCGGTTTTCGGAGCTAGCATAACCCATGCCATCGGTCAATATCAGCCTAATTTATGTGAGTTATGTGGAAGTAGTGGAAAATTTGAAATTTCCGATACTTTAGGCTTCTTTATTTTGGGTGCAATTTTTACAACAGTGAGCTGCATGAGCTCCTCATCGATATAGACGTTGTGCAGCGTATTAATAGCGGCTGCGCTGGCTGGGCCATATCGTTCGAATGAAGGAGAATGCTCCGGCGAGACGGGTATTTGATGCGGGGATCTGCGAAAGTCGGCGAAGAGGACGTCCTTGTATCCGTTGGAAGGACCAAATCGAGGAAGCCGTGTCATCGATTAGTGTGACCAACTGTCGTAGGCGCTCAAGAAGCAGAGGCGCCTGGAAGGATGTGTTGCGGCAGGCCGAAATCCGTTAATCGGGTTGTTATGGCCAATTAAGTAAGTAAAGTGTGCATTGAAATTAAATTAAAAATAACATTAAAGAAGTGAATTCAAATTTAAATGCAATCCCGTTCAGCTAAACAGTTCTTAAGTTCATAAATTTTCTATAAAAACTTCGTGGCAATAGCATACTCACCAAATTATTAAAAATATTGTTGCCATGAAAAATTTAGCGAAAAACTAAAGCGAAACATCTTCAAATAAATTTTAACATTTATGAGAGTTACCTGTTCCACTACTCATGCACGAATAGTGTCGCAGCAACATTCTACACAACATGCCTTTATCATTTTCAGATCTCTTCAATTCTCTTCTAAGGCAAGTGATGGTAACTGAATAAGAACGTCATTGTGGTTAAATGGTAATAAACATGGAATTCATATTCAAATTCAAAAATCACGAGTTTGAAACGTAAATTATGAAATATTGAATAACCGTACCTGATGAAGACATTACAAGTGATGGCACAAATAAAAAAATGGGTGGATTGGAGTGATGAACAGACAAATATTTTAGGAAACGAATTTTCTAAATAAACATCTCAAAATATTATGAGCGTATGGGAGGAGAATAAATTTACAAAAAAAAAAAAAAATTCTGTCATATTTTCTCATTAAATGTTTATCAAAGATTGTTTATGATAATTTCCAATTTAAATGCCTTAAAATACATACGAAAAAATTTATTATAAATTGTACGGAACATTAAAATGGCTAAGACACCTGTTGTTGACCACATCAGTGTAACCTGAAAAAATATAAAATCTGGCTTAAGAATACCAACAAATTGTCTGATGTACTAACGGACAGACATGTTGTTATTTAACAGTTAATTATCCAATTCAGATAAGATTAAGCCTAGTAGTGCGCAGAAACCTACGCTTTTTATTGAATTCAATAGAAAGAAAGAGGAAGACTCGCAACAGCACTAATAAATGCAGGTTCGCTTATGGCTGTCAATTTGTATGTCCTGATAATCTGACGCGCGTAACTTAATTTTGAAGACATTTTATGGCTTTTTTTCATATTCCATAATGTGGCACAGTTGTTCATGTCTATGCCACATGCTTGTGTTAAGGTGGCCAAACAACTTGTGCCTAGTAAGTGGTAAACAAGCCTGTCTACGTTCCTATCCATTATTTCATGTTTATTTTCCTTTTTATTCCATTACACGTACGGTGCATACATGCCATACAAACTGTATGTATCCATGGGTTTACAATGAAAATAGGGAAAATACTTCGTGACAGAATATCGAATTGAAATAAATGGGCGGTTGTTTGTTAGAAGAACCGCTGCTTGATTGTTATTATTAATGAGTGAAATATTAATTTTATAACAAACAAGTTACTTTTCTTTGTTTTCTCCCAATTAATTGTTGAAACTCTCCCTCATTATGAGGTAATAATCTCAATAAAAAAACAACAACAAACATGTATGCGTGAACCTAGAAGGGTTGCCAAATGTATTTATTTGATCACAACGACAATAATTTGAGTTCTTACGGTAAAGTTTTATCTTAGAATCGGGTTAGAAAATAACATACCTAAAGCAGAGAGCACGATTAAATTTTGGGGGTGTACTTCCCTTTAAAAGGCTGGCCATTGCTTCTGTGGACGAAGCAGATTTTGATTGAAAACTTCAATTACTCTTACGCGAAACTTAGTCGATGGCCATTTTCAAAAAACATGAAATGAAATTTTGCTGGGCAAAATCAAAGTATTTATCAATCACTGTAAAAACTATAAGTCCTGAAGTGGCCCCATTTTTAACATACTCACTCCTTATTTAGTAAAGCTAGTAAACAATTCAGTTAAAAGTTCTGTTATGTCGAGATTGCCGATAATGAAATGAATTCATAAGTAATCACTTTACCTCTTTTTCATAGAATTCACACAAAGCGGTAAAAAGTATAGTTTAGGTTAGGTTGATACCTAGGTTTACTTGAGCACACATAGCGGCTTACAAAGTTTAAAGAAAAATCTTCGATGTATTTAATTTAAGAGGGTTAAAAACAAAGACTGCTGGAATGATAATCTTCTCATGAAAGTTAAATTAGCCTAGTGTCCTGCTAATTTTTAATTTTATTGTTTACAGGAGCAAGTGCACATGGAATTAATTTACCTTTACACTATGTATAGTAAAATTAAGCAGTGAACATGCATTAACAGTTGTAACAGACTAATGGAATATCTTATGGTGTGTCTTAGTGGGCAACAAAGGAGCAAAAGAAGGCAAGTGATGGTAATTACAAAGTCGAAACAGATGCATGGCGATGAGGTCTAAAACAAACAGCAAAGTACAGGAGGCAATACAATATCCATATACTGAGAATTGCTTTCCCTATCGCACAGTCTATGCGCCTTAGTGGTCGTGATATAGCTGAGAGATATCGATCGATTAAGGCAGAAACTTCCAGGTAGATGATATAGATGATACAGCAATAGCAGTGCGATGTGTGCGAAATATGAATACTAGCATGTAAGGAAACTGTGGGGAAGTTACTCGATTTCTGACTTACTTCCTCTGTTGTAACAATTATTTTCGTAAATACTTATATTGCATCGACAAATAATGCCTAACAATTGTATTTACTGTGAAGCAATGATGCTTCAATTGTTCAAAATGGTATCCAGATTGTTGGTAACAACATTATCCGATTACATAGTGAACAGAATGCTTCGACTAGATAGAATGCTGAAAGTAACTACGCTGAGTTTGTATTACTGAAGAAAATTATGCAATACGTTAAAAGAAGCCATTATGAGTCGAATAGTTATAGTCCGAGCAAAGTCCAGAGAAGAGATCAGCAATACTTAAGTTATTTCAATTGACAGTGCTGGGTTTACAGCCATTATTATTATAAACTTGTGTATTCATATGCTTTAATATCGGTCTACGTGTCCATCTATGCTCCATTTTTCATCTGCCACGTCGTTCCTTGCAAATAGCTGTGTTTGAGATATCTCCACACCTATTGTTGTGTGTGGAAGATAACATCGTTCAAATGTCTTTCACGGCTTCTTTGGTTGGAGCGCAACTGAAATGTTCAATTTTCCATGATTCTGGTGCATAAATCAGCCTTTATTGGACCGAAGGATATGAGTTATGTAGGCTTTAAGTATCACTCTTGTTTGTGGCGTAGTTGCATTAAGAAACTCAACAAGAAAAGGTCTAACGGAGTCAAATCGAACAATATAGGGTAAGTTTCTTAATACTCCATATAAGACGGCCATGCCCCCCAAATTTCTGGTTCAGAGTGAAGTGGCATGAACTGTGTCGCAACCCGCGCTTGTGTTTTTACCACATGTTTTGATGTCTAGAAAGTTGCCGTCGTCTAGTAGGTAGTGTGGTGGCTTATTAGACGAAAGGCCAGTGTTCAAATCCCCGGTTAGACATCAAAAAACGAAATATGGAAAAAAATTTCTTCGACGGCTTCCTCTCAGCAGATTTCTGGCAAAAACTCTGAGAGTAAAAAATTTGTCATAAAAGTTGCCAAAAATCTGCCTTCGGAGTCGACTTTAAACTGTAGGTCCCGCCACTCATGTATAAATTAGCACACACAACATAAGTGTGTGAGAAGCTAGGCCGTAATTCTGACTGAAGGGTTGTAATGGCCAATTATGTATTATGTATGTTGATGTCTAGATCATCCCAATCACGTCAAAAGAAATTGATAATCGTCGACCAGTATTGTTTGTCGTAATGCTACAGTGATGGCCAGGCCAATGTTGTAATGTACAAAGAATAGAACAGGCACTGCTTACCTATTCTTATTTCTGCTTGCATTCTGGCAGTTAATATGCAATCTATACACTTTAGTACTTTACAACTAAAACTAACCTAATCTTGAAATTTAAATGTTTCAGCATAGTTCCTCTGATCAAATTAATTCATATTTTTAATTATAATAAATTTTCGTTTATAATTCTTTTTAATGGCAACTCTATATTGTTTGCGTGTCTTGCTTGTACAAAACACTTTTTTGTTTCTCAAACAAACAACAACAATTTTTCTTTTAAATGCCTCCACAGCACAAATGAACGGCTTTAGATAAGAGTATTGGGCTGGTTGGCCGGCCAACTAACTTTACACAGTTGGTGGTAAATTTAACACGTTTAACTTATGAAAAGCAATCGATCATTTTGTTGCAACCAACAAATTATTGAAATTAAGGTGCGGTATTGGTATTTCATCTTTCAATGTTTGTTCATTAATCGTTTCTTATTTTGATTCGTTAGTTGAACTCCTCCTCATAATCTGACTTCGTTTCTTTTTCCTCTTTTGTTTTCAATTTACTTCAACATCTTTGTCAAATACTATGGACGGACGAGTCAGCATGATGATCGACACTGGATGTGGCAGACTTGGAAACTAAAATAAATACGCCACACAGTAATATGTCAGTTACTTCACTGCAATGGTTTGTAAACATTTTTTTATCGTTTCATTTTTAATTGCAACACATAGTTGAAAGCGTTGTGTTAAATGATTAAATGTGTGTGTGAGTGTTCTGTGTGTGTGTTTTAAATATAAACACGTCTTGTTAAGTCTTGTCTAAACAATCAGACAAAAATATAGTTTTCAACCACATGTTAATTATAATGTTTGCTTGCATTCCCCATAGTTTAACCAACATTTTGTTTCTTTTCTAATGTGGGTTAACCGTAGAAAAAAAATTATCATCTTTTCTTGGATACACTCTACAATCAGCAATATTGCATTAGAAAATTATATGCTCGCGTCAATAGAAATTGATCGCGTCATCGCGTCAATAGTAACAGAACCTAATTTATTTAAAAACAAGAGTTTTATAGTCTCTCATCATAGTAAAACTTAACAGAGTACAGTTTTCATGTTCTATAACCCGTCAAGCGAAAGATTTCAATCGCTTTGCGTTTGTGTTATGACGCTTTTAGTTTTCCATAAACTTAAGCAATATAACTTGCAAAATTCCAAAGAATGTAATGAACAGTTTTACATCAAATCCGGTAAAAGATTCCAACCCGATAACAGAATTTTCATGACTAATAGAAGCTACCCAAATTTGACAGTGGATACATTTGTTGTTGGTACATTTGTCGTATTAGTCGTCATTTGTTCAGTCTGTTCTGAACGATCGCAGACCAGGACGTGTCTTCGGTAAATAATAACTGGAGCAGTTGACAATTTTTTATCGAAAAATAAATTTCAGCGGGTGGGTACGTGGGTTCCGCATGCGACTCAAGAGCGTCCATTGTATCCTAACAAACTCACCGTTTTGTACGGATTTGGTCAGACCGGCATCATCAAACATCATCTGAAGAATGACATGATAAGGCAATCACTGTAAACGCTTGAGCACTATATCAACTTACTTTGGCCTTTATTGGATGATTTGAACACCAAAGTCATGTGATTTCACTAAGATGGATCTACATGTCACGTAGCTTATTATCCTACATTGAATATTCTGCACATGCGATTTGATATCGTGGTTATCTCACGTTAAACTTTTACTTGTGGGGTGCATGCGTTTAAATCGACAATCAAATCCAACGGAACCCGTTCTATTGGTCAAATTCTGGCTAACTTATGCGCCAGAGTTCATGGAAAAATTTACATTTCGGATTCGTTTCACCCAGAACAGCCGCGGCGGACATTTACATGCATACATACAAACATAATTGGCCATTACACGCTTCAATATAGATTACGTCTAAGCTTCTCACAACACTTGTGCGATGGGACCTATACATGACTGGTGGGACCTTTTTTCGTGACATTTTTTATTTACTTTCAGAGTTTTTATCAGAAGCCTGCTGAAGGAAGATGAAGTCAAAGAAATTTTTTTCATATTTCGTTTTCTTGGAAATTTCTGATCTGAGGTATGAACCCAGGTCTCGCGTCTAATAACGCCTAATAAACTAACACCAACGACGTTACATTCTATAAACAATGCAATCAATAGGTGTATCGAATGAATAAATAAGCGTTTAAACAGAGACCCCTACTGGAATCCCTCCTATTAAGTATCAGACACCAACTGACCACTTTGAGAATACATAGCAATGCTTAGTCTGGTTTTTTACCTTTGTATTGGTAAAGTTGCCGTTCACACATAGAAATTTGACAGCAAATGTAAAGATTTGGAACCTGGAGTACTGGCTGTATGAGCTGATGGTAGGGCTTAAATTTGTTTCTTTTTGCGATAAGTGCCTTAGTTTTAGGCCACAACAAAATATCGGCTAAGACAATACTTGTTTTGTTTCCTGCAATAATCTTTTTCACCTCAATAATCATGTACTATTGAAACGAGTCAAATTAGGCTTTAAGATCTTATATATGCAATGTTGAAAAGGCTTAGCTTGCATTCTCTCATCTTTTTTGGGCATCGGACAAGTTATGACAACGTTCCTGAGTTCCACAAAAGTTGATTGAATCTAATTACATCATTTGCTTTATATTTGTACCACATAGCATGAACATATTAAGTTTTCTAATGCTTAATCTATTCCATCTTCCCATTCTGAATGATTCTTCTAATAATCAAAAGACGATAATTTATCACATTTACATACTTTGTAGTGTAGGGTATCATAAAGTGGATGTGAGGTTATTTGATCTTTTCTTTACAAGTTCCTACCGTTACTCATGATAAATTAAATGATTAAAGCCGTCATGAATATGCATGAGATGCAACACAGTCTTGGGTAAATATTTATTATAAAATGAACATTAATTTTCATTGAATTTCCATTTATGACTGACGATCATTCATCTATTCGTTCTACTTTAAACAAGTGAAAGTTTTCGAGATTCTTCAATCAAGATTATCGATAAAGATAACGGTGGAAAATAAATACGTTGTGATAAAATCAATAATTAGTATGTAAATTAAAGCCATTGTTTGTCGGCCTTTTTAAAGTATAATCATGATTAGATACGGCTTAGAATGTGGTGGTAATTTAAAAGGCAATTAGCAAACCACCCATGTGGTTAACTGCCTTCGATTTTAGATCCAAGTTAACATATATAAAAAATCCATGAAGTGCTGTTAGAATGAAGGAAATATTTTGATTCAATACGAATACAAAAGGGAAAATACGACACTTTTTACGTGCCTTTTTCGATGGAGACTAAAATTTAAATCCTGGTGGAAGAAAGTGGATAAATGACAACGATGTCGTACTATAACAGCCAATCAATCCGCATCAGGTGTTTACAGTTATTGCCTTTGTAAATTTCTTCTTAGAATTCTAATTCAAAATGTGAAAGGTTGTTCCTGTGATTGCGCAAGTAAGTTAAGGGAACGACAAAGTTGAATATTTTCCTAAGGGGTATGTGTAAATGTAAACGTAAATAACGTAGACACTTGCAATGACGCAAAAGTTTTTAGTTAATGTGTGTCTTGTTTAAAAGTCATCTTAGTAGATAGTGTGTTGGTTCAAACCCCAGGTCTGACATTTCATAATGAAACGAAATATGAAAGAATATTTCTTCGGCCACTTCTTCGCAGCAGATTTCTGGCAAAAACTCGTAAAATGAAATGAAATGTTTCTCAAAAAGAAACTGTAGTTTGGAGTCAACTTGAAACTGTACGCCGCGCCACAACATAAGTTGTGTAGGTCGTAATGCGGACTGAAGAGTTGTATTGACCAACTTTATTTACGGAAATTTATTTGAAGATTGTTGATTCAAGTGAAATAAGCCGATTTAAGGCCTGAGAGCGAGGGAAAGAAGTAAGAGCAAACTAGGAAACCCCTCTGCTTGACAGTTCGATTTTTACTATAAAAATTGCATTTTTTGTTTACCTTTAAACACTTGACAATACCGTGTAGTGGACCACACACAATGCAATCATAAGATAATTTGTCGTATATCCTTGTGTTACCATATTCTTGACATTTTGGAGGTCTGTGGTTATAAATTTTCACAAGAAAATTACCTGCACCAAGAAATTAGTCAAAATAGGTCCAATCGACAAATGTTCAAAATTATTATTGTATAACATAAGAAACCTGTAAAATTTCTATCAAGAGACGAAAAAGAAAAATTGCACGTAGTTGTTGAGAAGAGACATTAGACAATAATCTAGAAAGGTTGAGAGCATAATTACAACGCACGTGGAGCTCACACCGCAAAAGCAACACTTATGTAGCGAAAATGCTAGGAACATTATGTAGTAGTCTATGATGTCCTCGGTTAGTTTAGTTGTAGTCACAGATACCTGTTACAATATTTCTTAGAGTGTATTGTGTGTGTTTAATAATAGCTATTGTCTAGAACTTTTCATGTAAATATATTTCTCTCTTTCTTTCTTATATAATAAGTGTAATACTTATCTTGTAAAGTTAAGCTTGTAATTCTTTAAAAAAAAAAGAAGCGAGATCATTAATAAAAGAGACGTTAACCAGCCCATAGGACTAGGGAGCCTTATCTGTTCGATATGATGTCGGCCAAGCTGGTCCGAATATAGCTGAACTAAATCTTTCTGTGAGATTGAGAGAGTAGCCCACATTGGTATCGACATACGATATTTTGAATTTAAAATGCTTAAAATTATGTAAGCCTTCCTGTCGAAAACAGAACAATCATGGAACAGTCAGAAAGAGACCAAATGGTTAAGTTGATCAAAATAAATACTTGTTTCCCTCTTCCAGTTATCAGTAACAACATGATAAAAAGATGAATAAAATTAAAATTCTACTACAAATCATTCAACTTTTCCTTAGTAAGTGCACATAGCCTCCACGTGTTTCTATACAATATCTGTCTGCCAGTATACCATTAAATGCTCTTCACACTTCTCTAATGTCATGTATTTTTTCTATCTTCAGATGTCTTCTAATATCGTAATACGGCATCTCGTTTATTATTTTTTAATTGTTTTCTTCAGCGGATTGTTGCAAATGAAACTTTCACTAGAAATTTCTGATTTGTTTGAGTTTTAATTTTCATTTCTGTTGACATTATTGTTCTACTATTTTAAATACTTTGCAGTCTATGTGTTAGTGTAAATTATCATGCATGTCTGTATGGTTTGTATGTACGTTATTGTTTATGTGTGTGTTTATACTTCTTTTGCACTTACCAAACTCATTAGTTTCAAACAAGGACATTTTCCTTTTCATGTCATTCCGTTTTTGTTTTTTTGTGCTCATCTGCCTACATTTCTGTTGTAGTTGATGAGACTTTTGTTTTCTTTTTCTCATTTCCTTTCAACTCTTTGACAACAGACGGAACAAGTACAGCGCATATTAAGAATGTTTGCTCTTACTCCCCTGCTTTCTTTGTGGACCAGCCTTCTTTAACATTTTTTTTTTTGTTTTGTATTACTTTTATTGCATTTTTCTTCACACATTTTGTTATTTTCTCTCTCTCTACATTTTGTTTTTTTTTTCTGTATTTTTTAGCACAACTATTTCAAAGTAAAACAACCAGAGCTCATAAGTAAACATCATCAGTTTTTCATCATCGTCATTGTCAACGTCATCATTACCATCAATCTCTCTCTCTCTCTCTCTTTCTATTCATCTGCATCACAATGGCTTACAATCAAAATTATTCGTGCCGAGCAATACTTGAAGTTTTGAAGAGCATCTTCAAGTTCAGTTCGAAAATGGAAAAAAATCAGAATCGCTCAGAAAGAAAAGAAAAGAAGGAGAAAAGGTACTCAGTAGACAGCTGGTAGATGACAATCAGTCAGTAAGTCTGTGAGTCAAGTTAGCGTAGAGTCGTTTGGAGTGCTTTTAATCCTTCAAAAGGTGTTGGTTTTCTTCTTTTGCTTCTTTAGTTCCGTTTTAAGTTGTCTTTGAAATTCTATTAAATTTTTAAGAAAATTATTTCAGATGCTTTCACTGTTTTTTTTTTTTTTTTTTGACGAGAATATTTGAATACAAATGCAATAACTGAAGACGCAGCGGAAAAAATTCCTTCTTTTTTTTTGGATTTAAAGAAAATTCATGTAAATTCACAACTTCACAAAGAAATTTCTACAAAAACGTAATCGATTGATCGATAAACTTTACTAGAGTAAGGAGACAAAGTCTAGTAGGCAGTGTGTTGACTCGTAGTTCAGATACCGGCCAAGACATCTCGAACAAAACGAAAATATTTCTCTCGGCGAGTTCCACTCAGCAGCTTTGTAGCAAAATCTCTGAGGGTAAAAAGCTTCTCAAATCGGTTGTTCGGAATCGGCTTTAAACTGGAGGCCCCTTTGCTCATGGATAAAGTTAACACAACAAACAATATGAATGAGTGTGAGAGATAGGTTAAAATCTTGACTAAAGAGTTGTAATAGCCAATTAAGTGAGACGTAACACAATACGGATATTTTAGAAACGCATCTTAAATTCCAATCGAAAATAAGATGCCAAACGAAATTATTTCTGAAAGATTATTCACTTCCCTTTCGCTATTATTATTCAAGGTATTAGTTTAGGACAAATTATTCCTAGACGGATCGTGAATATAGTTGGTGGAAGAGATATCAGCACATTAAAAACAAAGTTCTCTTGGATCTTATATTGTTGCACTATAATTATTGATTGTACTTACTCTGCCAGCATTTTTAAACCATTTTGATAGTTTTATAAAGGACACATATCAAAACGATAAAAGTATATGTTNNNCTTTGCAATTGTGCCATCTACGTCTTGCTTCCTTCTTCCTTTAGGAGCCTTTACACTACCTGCATATAAATCATCGGCAAATATGAAAACGAGCCAGTAGCCAGTCTGTATTTAACATACTCTGAAACTGAATTCACATAGTAACTGACAACCTGCAATACGCTCTCAAATCATGTACTTGCCAATTACGGAGCGTACGATGAAAGACACATTACCTCTGGTGCTCTGGCTATAAGGCCTGCTCATTTTTGTATTCTACGAATGTCGGAATGCAGTCGTTTTATGAATCCGTAAACGTAACAAAAATATTTGCCACTGTTGGTTGGAGTCGGCGATTTAATCAGAAGAAAACATGAAAACGATATATCTTGTAATATGCCCGCAACATTTGATTTGCTAAACACGAGATATCTTATAACCATGCCATGTTTTAATATAGTAGGTCTGCTTGGGCCATGATCAAGACCATGATCTTAACTATATTGCTGATATATGACAGTTAAATAGCGTAAAGTATACACTTCCACACATATTTCAGGTCTACATTTATTGTCATATAAATAGTACGATAGAAGATGTATAACCTTAGAACTTAACTTCTTTTCCGTTGTTGGTAAGCGTTGTGGTCCCGAAAGGATATTCTAAGCCGCATAAAAAAACAAGCCAGGCATTTACAACAGTTCAAAGGATACGAAAATATTCACAAATCCGCTCTAAAAACAGAACGCGACTGCTTCTAACATGCTTTCGAACAGAGTCCAGAAAAAAAATCATCTCAAATGGATATTTTTGAGAGAGCTGGATATATCCCAATCTGGGTTGAAAATTCTATAAAGAAAGAATAGTTGGATGGTCATGAGAACGTACTGCCCTAATTCAGTAGACCAAAAGGCAAAACGATAATACCTGGAGACAACAAATATGGTTAGATAATATAAAATAAGACCTGAAGCTAATGAGAATGTACTGGTCGCAATAACACTCTGATTCTTGCTTTGACTATCTTCCACAAATTCTTTATGGGCCAGTGCAAACTACTTGATGTTGTATCTGCAAATAATTTCTTATCGTACCTTGCAGTATATTTAGGGTCATACTCACCTGCTGGAATACCCATTGAAGTGGAGTACTTTCAAAGATGTCTTGTTCAAGATATTGTTGCCTAACAGTATAATGGGAGAGTTACCTCCAAACCACCTTGTTTTATCATGTCGAAAGTAAGGCCTTAGATATGTTTGTAGGCCAACCATAGGCTTAAGTATGAAAAAAATGGTTGAAAGATACCAAAAATGAAAAACTAAAACCAAATAAGACGGAGAAGGCCACAACTTTATGTTAAAGTCGACCTAATCGCTAACTTTAGAGAAACTATTGCACCTGCTACTGCAGTTATCAATTGTGCATAATAATAAATGAAAAGAAATTAGAATGAACGAACTTGGCCGATAATTTGGTTCGTAATGAAATACGACGAAACTGACCTTATTTTTGCAATTTCTATAAAAAATTGTTTTCCCTCATTGCCCTTTTAATCAACTTAAATTGCGTTCTTTTTTAAGCATTGTCAAGGACCTGCTCTGTATATAAGCAGACACTGTCATGTCGTTTTCTTAAAGTACGCCGAATCGATCGTAATTTTCATCTACATATTTACAACGGTTAACGATAAGCCTGATTTTCATTATGGTGATCGAATTTTTAAAAATTAAAAGGCTTTAATCTGGTTGACAGGATAAAATCTACAACGAAAGTCATAAGAAGATCAGGAAGCGCCAACTCATGTGTAGCAGACGGACTCCATAAGCAAAGTTCCTTTACATTTCACTCAATACAAAATTGAAACAAAGCAAAAAGACAAAAAGAAGGAACATGATGAGAGTTGTTTTGTGAATAGAAAAGGAAGAAGTAATTTAGCAATGGTATGAGAACTTGGGGGGAATACACCGTATAAAGTCTGTTACTCATTTTGAGTAAAATAAACGCAGAATTTGGCGAAAATCTCTAGATGCAGCTAGGGGGACAGAGGGAGTAGTGCTTGTACACATTAGATTTGAATATTTTTATAGCATAAGCGGCAGGAAAGATGTCTGCAGGTAGGGAGTACCACAAATGGACAGTCCGGCGAACCAACGAATTCCATCTGCAAAGCAGTGTGCGATCCACTGGCCAATCGACTACAAATGGATGTGCGAAGTCCAAGTAGCGATAGAACAGACGTATTCTTCTTCGTGATCATGGCGTACTGAAGCAAATCCAAAATATTTGAAGTGACAATTAAAGAGTCATTGCATATTTTGTATACTGTAACAGTTGGTAACGTTTATCTTGGTGAGGCTACTTGTTTCAAACTAGTTATCGCATGCACATGAGCGCATATAGACGTTCAACAACATGTGCAAGCAATAAAACTGTTCTATCAAAATGAGTGTGCCTCAAAGGCAACGTACCTTTCACTTATCATAGTATTGGGAGGTCTGAGAGGTGGCAAAATTCAAGTTCACTGATTCAGTAAGCGATCGAACAACAGTTGTACGTCCACGAAGCGTAATATACACAACCCATGCTATTGGTCAAATTAGGCCTGTTTTATTCGCCACAGTCATGTGAAATTGGACATTTCGGATAAGATCCACCCAGAGAAGTCGTGGCGAACATTTGAACTTTATTATATTCAAGCATATAGCATTAAAACGTCTTTCAAATGAATAAAAAAAATTCCATCATTATCTAACACACATTTTGTTTGATTCAATGGTCAAAACGTAATTTGGATATGAATTTAAAATTTTACTCAGATTGTTCCCTTCCCCGTCGCATCCCATGAAATTAGCATAATTTAAATAATTTCAAGTACATGCCAGTATTTTATTTTATTTTATTCTGTTTTTTTTTTTCTTCTTTGAAATGCAAGTGTTTCTATTCTATTTTTGTTCTTCTACTTTACCTTCATCACTTTTCACATAATTAATGGGTACTCGTAAGCTTATGCGGCGAGTCTTTATATTTCCAAGAACTATAATAATCAACACGATCATAAATCTGTGTAAGAAGCGTGTTTTTTTCAAACAAATTTCAAGGCACATGTGACACATTGACGCCATTGTCATGTTGCATCTTTTTTTCGTGATCGATGTTTGCTACTCAATCAATCGGAAAAAGAGCAATTTTTTAATTGTTGAAAATTAAAATATCACACGGACATAATGGTACTCCCCACTTTTCCATTTCGGATATGTAAACGTGAATATAAAAATTAACAAAAACAACAAAAAAAAAGGAAAGAGGAGAAAACAAAGCCAGAAAAGCGAACACGTAGAACACACAACCATTGAGTTTTTCTTTTTTTAAGAATTCTATATGAGTGGGGAGCTACAGAGAACTGTAGGAAATTTCTTTTAGCGTTTCCATCATTTGTTCATTGTTCGCACATTGACATCAGGCATACGAAATTTATTTTAATGTCGACACAATTTATGACAAGAGATTCATTTATTCTAATTCCATACAACATTAACTGCCTGCCTGCGCCTCCACAATCCGACCGATTTTTTTGTTTCCTTTGTTTTTGTTTTTTTTTTTTTTTGTTTATTTATCCTCCCTACTCTTTAACATGGGAAGCAATTTTAATCTTAACCCATTAGGAGTTCGGCATTGGATTTGGTGGTGCATTATTTACGAATCTTTTCTCAATTATTGTTTGCCTAAATCTTACAAGATTTTGTTTGTATTATTAATGGATTACTTAGAGTTTAAACAATATTCCCTTTTATTTTGTGTTATCCTTAACATCTATGTGAAACAAAAAACGAATACACAATATAGGAATTAAATATGAGGTCTACACATTGTCAATGTAGCAAGTGTTTATGAAATCTCAAATATAATGAAATGAAATGAAATCTGTTTACGTATAATTACAAATTTCTCTGTTCGGTCACTTATGTATGGTTGTCCCAAGAAATACTTGTTAATCTACTAACATTTTTTCTTTTTTCTCTTAAAATACGCTTAAACAAGCTCTGAGCACTTTAGAAAATATACTCGAGATTAATACTCGTTGAATATCAGTTTTAATATTTTCGGTTTAGAGATACTTACATACTTACATACATATATAATTACATTACAACTTTTCAATCAGTTTCTCACACCACTTACGTTGTGTGTGTTAATTTTATACACGAGTGGCGGGATCTACAATTTAAAGTCCTCACCTAACGACAGATATTTGAGAAACTTTTCATGGCAAATTTCCAGAAAACTTATGAGTGGAGTCGCCGAAAGTAATATTTTTTTTATATTTCGTTTTGTTTTGAGAATTCTGAGCCAGGGTTTAAACCGTGGTCTCACATCTAAAAAGTCAACACACCACACACACCAACTACTAGACAATGGTGACTCCAGCGAAATACTTATCACAATAGCCTATCTTCTCTCGCCACCCATGTGCTGCCTTTTCAGACAGTCAATGAAGAAAGTTGAGGTAAAATTCACGAAATTTTGACTGTGAGTTAAATTGAGGCTGCTGATTCAGATTTCAGAAGTCCGGTTGTTCAGTGGTCCTGTTTCTCATAAATAAAAGCGTAACTTAATAAAAAAAAAATGTAATTAGTAATGTTTTTTTGTGATAATTCATAAAGTAATTCGTTTCACAGTTTACACAGGCATAAGCTTTATATTTTTTAATAAAATCTTCCAGTTTACAGCACCTGCATTTGTCTAAAAAAAAAATAGAATTTTAAACAATACAGATATATAATATATTGGACAATGTGTCCAATAGTGACCTTCGTCACTTTTTTCAAGAACTACTTTTTAGTTCTAATTATAACTGCCAGACAAACCGTCACACAATCACAAACACCTATAGCTCTGGTGGGAATCGAACACGGTCTCGGCTAGAGGTCAGTGCGGTACCCAATACTCATCGACTACGAGTTGTATAACTTTCTGAAGTTACAAACCTCAAAACATGAGTTCCGGGACCTGCAGTTTTAAAGTCGGCTTCGAACAACAGACAAATTTTCAAAGTTATTGTCGAGTGTCTTGGGCGTTCATAAAACTATTTCATGAGACTATGATTTGGTGCTTGGCTTTGCATGATGAAAGTCACTAAAGCAGGTATAATGAGAACAACGGCAATGATGATAACAGGTCTGTCCATCTCTTTCTCTACCTTAATTGATACTCTGCTAAAGTGTAACGCATTGCAATGAAATGAGACTACATTCCACAATAGCAGAGAAGTACAGAAGCTATGGTCAAGACGATTTGGAATTACCGGGGCAATATCCGGTCCGCTTATGGGAACAAGAGGATCAAGATCGCACAATAAGTTCGTATAAGAAATTTAATAAACCACACAACTATTGAAGCATAATTCGGACTAAAAGAGTAACTAACAGCTACTGAACTAAACGTATAACAATTGATGCATACATATTGATAGCAAAAACGCATTTAAATTCTTTAAAAGTGTGTACTACACGCCGAGTTTCTATGGAGGACATAACAAAATATCTATGAATTCCTAGATAATGTAACACAGAAAGTAAAAATATGGCTGATGGGGTTTCGAAAGCGGGTATAAATTGTCTGAATTGGCAAATGGTAAATAAATGACCTCACAAAGCCGTCACTTATGTTACATACATACATAATTGGCCATTACAACACTTCAGTCAGGATTACGGCCTAGCTTCTCACACCACTTCTGTTGTGTGTGTTAATTTTATACATTAGTGGCGGGACCTACAGTTTAAAGTCGACTTCGAACAACAGATTGCTTGAGAAACTTTTCATGGAAATTTTATTTACTCTTAGAGTTTTTGCCAGAAATTTGCTGAGAGGAGGTCGCCGAAGAAATATTTTTTTTTTCACATTTCGTTTTTGATGTCTGACCGAGGATTCGGACCCTGGCCTTTCGTCTAATAAGCCAGCACCCTACCTACTAGACTACGGCGACTACACTTGTGTTGGGCGTGTTAATTTTGTGCGTGGAGTGTTGGAATCGAAATTCAACTCCTAATGGCAAATTTTCGAAGAATCACACATACTTCTCGTGGTAATTTTATTTACTTTCAGAATTATTGCTAGTTTATTTTGAGATGTCTGAGCCGGAGGTTGAATCTCGTGTAATAACGCAACACACAACCTACTAGACTACGGTGACTTCACTCCACTTCATTCACACACTAAAATTACTTGATACATGATGCTGTTTTACTATGAAAAGCATAGCAGTCTACTTAGAACAATAACAGTTGTTATGATATAGTACAACAAGTTTTGATCAGTTAAGAATTGAATTGTAGCAACTAACATAATACACAGTGCAAGTCATTTGATTGTCGTTGGGCTCACTAAACAAGAATATCATGTGACATGATATGCAAATCATACTTTGTTAACGTTGTTGCAAAGAACGTTGCCGAAACTGTGTTGTAAACCAACAAAGATCAGCACGATCGATAACGATCGATACATTATGTGACACTGAAAAGGTTAACTAATAAATGAACAGAATAATGGATAAGAGCCCTTTTAACCATGTGGGCTCTAAGGAATATACTTGAAATGTAAAGATACTGTTTCGAGCTCGGACCATGGTTGAAAGCTTTCTTGCAGGTTACAACTATTTGCCTATATTTTAGCAAAATGGCTAGCTAGACTTTCCTTTGGAAAATGCAGAGTTTTAGTAGGTAGATGTTGCCGATAAAGAACTTTTTTGTGTCCAGCTACTGTGATACAAAATTTTATTACCAAATAACCTTTTGCCCAATTTCTGTTTTCTCTATGAATTGGAATACAAGTTTGCACACCCGATTAAATTAAGATTTGGCTCACATTTTATCAAAATTGTTTCACTGTGTTGAAAGCTTCCAGATATTCTGGCTTGGCATCAACTTTCCGGTCAAGAAAACAACGCTCAAACATAAAATGATTTTAAAATCATTGAGCTCCATCCGATGTAGCTTATCGTATACAAAAATCGATTTGCTTGATTGCTGATGTGACAGAGAATCCACGAAGTCAAGATAATAGAGAGGAAACAGAAGTAATGCAACGATTCAAGTGTTTGAAAGGAGAAAGAACCTTCACTTTTCAGAGAGTGAAGTAAAGAAAGGCTCGTGGAGTATTAGTGTGGTACTCTTCAACAAATACTTCAACATATTTTTCTTCGATAGTCGTATGGCAGAATTTTTCGTGTATCACATAATGGGTTAAGATGCAAAACAAATTTATTACAGAGAATAATTCAAATGAAATGACAAGATCATGGAAAACATAAACGTAAAGAAAAATCAAAAATTAAATTAAATTTAAAGCGGCAATATTGGACAATAAATATGTGTATGCGCCTGATGACGTTAATGTTGTACTAAAAAAAAAAAAAATACGGCGAAATACAATCACAATTCATTGGTAAATAACAACAAGACAAGCAAACAATAATAATAAACAACGACCCACGTGTATCTAATGCTCTACCAGAAATAAAAAAAAAACGTGCATTAAACCACACAAAACATGAGTGAATTGATTAAGGAAAAATCAAATCGTAGTAACGCAAAAGCATATCCCTTTTGTGTTTTTTTTTTCGTATTTTCTCCGTTTTTACGTTGACACCAAAGCAACAACAATGCAACAAACAACGACGTTGTCAAAATGAAAATGACAACAACATCGAAATACAACCAACGACTGACTATAAAAATGAAAAGATGCTAATTTTATACAAACATCTCTTGCCTCCAACTCCAAAAGGGTGCCAGTCGGAAAGTCAAGCAATCATGTCATTCAAGCCATAAACATAAAGTATCTGCTCCTCATCCTACCATACTATACCTTAGACAAAGAACAACTTCTTTAGCAAAACTTAGCATTAAGAAAACAAAACAAGAAACGCAAGAAAAAATGTTAAATTTTGCTGTTTTTCTTTGTTGTTTTTCCATAATTTATAAATTTAATAACAAAAAACAAAAAACAAAAACAAAAAAGAGAAAATGAAAAATAAATTTATTTGCATAGCGACTGAGTCATGAGATGATGATGAATGAGTGATGATGGTGATGGTGATGGTGGTGGTGATGAAATTAAAGTTTCTTACAACATCCTGTTCCTGTTGAAACGTGTGTAAATGTTGTGGCAATAATAAACATATTTAGTGGCCAAATTTAAATACTCATTTATTTCGAACGGAGAGTAGAAGTGGAACAAGAAGTCTGTTTTGTATTTGTATTTATCCAAGTGTTATTTATACTCCCATGTAAGAGTATGAATTGCCTTAACATTGACAACAAATCATTTTTATAGTTGGTGCTTGATGGAATGAGTAACTAACTGCCTGGCTCCACAGTTGGATGAATCATTATAATAATTCATAATTCATCAGGTCATTAACCGTTGACCAACTCAACTCCACTTTATATGATTTCTTGTATGTCCTTACAGTTTTAAAGTACTACTGTAAGCATTTAACAATAATTTCCATGGCATTAGATAACAAAATAATTTCCATTTAAAATAATCCACCCGGTAATTGCCTGAAGCAATTTTGTTACATCGCTGGAAACTACAAAAACAGTCAGGGCTGACTAATTTCCTATCATTGTAGAGAAAACACTTTCTTCAGATAATAACTATGTAATGTACGGCTGTAATCAGCTATACTGCAATCAATTTCAAATACAAACTTTTCATAGGTTAGGTTAGGTTAAACCGGCAACCGCCTCAATGGGCACAGTTTACTTGTGTCCAATAAGGTTGTATTGTAACACCGTTATTATCATATTCAAGTCCTAGGACTATGATAAAATAGATAATAACGGCATCTCTAAGCCGTACAAAAATTTTCATGACTTTTTGAATTCTATTCAAATTGACTTCTTAGACCCCCAGATTACCAAAAGCCGAATAATCACAGAGAAGATGTTCTATGGCTTGTCTTCTTCGTCATTGCAGCTTCTGAAATCGTTATGAAGTATTCCCAGCCCCCCGGAAGATATAAATTTATCTCAAATCGCCTTTGACTAGACACGTTTAGTCATTAAACACTGTGTGTCCAAGAATTCTGCTTTTCAGGTTCCCAAGCGCCTGACAATGACAGAGAAGATGTCCTTTGGTCTTCTCTCCTACATCGTCATAGCAGTTTCTGTAGAAGTCATTACGAGGTCATCTCAATCTCCTGTTGTGAATATCCAGAGGCCAACATCTCATGTTGGATCAGATTTGTCTAGTTTCTCAGCAAATGGGTTCGTTTTCCCGTCTTACCGTTTTTAATGAATATGTTCGTTACGAGGCTAATTGTTTGCCTCTTTTTATTTTTCATTTAATGATTAGGACAATGCATAATTAAAACAAGGGTAATCGTAGAATGCCTTGCTATCTCCTTCGAAGACACCCTAATCTTTGGACAACTTTATATGTGGTATACGCATTCTGACAGGGATACGTACGATATACAATAATCTGGTATTGTAAGGAACATTCGAGTTAGTTGTGTGCTCTGGATCCATCATCCATCATCATATATTGGATATTCAGACCAAATATACCCAAGATGTTCACATGACCATAGCTTTTGTACTTACATGCTCTTTTTTCGGCCAGTCTCATTGCCGCGCTCGCAGCCACTTTTTACCAACATGTCTGGTAATGGCCAGCTTAAGCCAAACAATGACCAATGACAAAGCCAAATTATGGACCTAGTTTCTCACACCACTTATGTTATGGAACGACAGATGTTTGAGAAACTTTTAATGGCAATTTTAATTGTTCTCAGAGTTTTTGATAGAAATCCGCTGAGAGGAAGTCACCTAAGAAATATTTTTTTTTCATATTTTCGTTTTAATGTTTGACCTGGGGTTTGAACAGTGGGGTTACGTCTAATAAGCCCACACACTACCTACTAGACTACGACGACTTCAATTATGTGTCCATTAGATATTAAAAATGGAGCGCTTTATAAAAGAAAAATGCCTTATAATGGTGACAGTACACCAATCGCACAGTGGAACTCTTGAAAATATTATTGCATTAAACAGGAATATTCTCGAAACCTCGAAAGCGTCAATTCGGGTTCGTTGTTAAGGATCTCAAATATCACGAAGTACTACTCAAGGAATTTTAACAATTTTTAACAAAATTTTAAATTTAAAAGTTTTAACCTCCATCTTGCTTACGCAAGTGCTCAAACCAGTCGACTAATTCGTTCAAGTAATAATGGAGCAAAGTGGATTAAATGTCAATGTTTCGAAAATTGTCAGTTTCTCCGATGAAACGCATTTCCATCTGCATTACTTAGGAAATACACAAAATTGTCAAATTGGAGACCCAGAAAATTTCAACACAATTCACAAGAAACAATTGTAACTGTCTGTTACAGATTTTAATCAGACCGAGTGATTCGGCCTTACTTTATTGAAGACAAGGATGAAATTGCAGTGACTGTAACCTGAATTTGTTACAGAAACATGATAAAGAAAAGGATTTGTATCAGCTCTACTATATGGGGAGAATTACATCAACAATCGAAGGATCGGTTACAGAAAACCTGATAAAGATTTATCCATCGAAGCACAATTTGTGACTGGGCTTCTGATCGTTTGATATGACTGTGAGAACAGTAATTCTTAATGCAAATTTTAAACTCACACAATATATTCTGTTACTCGTGACAAGCAATAGATACGAATACAGAGAACACAAGCTTTCCACAAACTAATTTGTTAATGCTACTTAGAATTTTGACTCACCGTCAGTTTGACATATAAGGAATAGGGCCATCAGAAAAGCCCTATCATGATCATGCAATGTCTCATTTAATAGCAGTTTGGGAGATTTAAATTCATTAATTTAAATGATAATTTAAGATTTTCAAATAAAAAAAATGTTTTATATTTACACCGCAATTTAACGAATTAAAATCACAATCATGAATGAGAGTGTAATCAGCAAAAAATAAATTGAAAATTAATTTCTGGTTACAGGGATGTAGTACGGCTGGTGTTTTAACCAGCTTAACGCAGCTGCCATACACCAGGTTGCTGCTTTACACAAATTTAACATTCAACTTTTGACCGTTAAAAAGGACCAGACAGCGTGTTTGTTTTGATAAAAGGATTTGCACGAAAATTAACAACAACAAAAATCTCAAAAAAAAGAGAGAAAAAACTGAATAGGAAATAGGAAACAAGGAACATTTTCTTCCCCAAACGTAACAAGGGTGGTTGTATTCAATACTGGTTTCATAAATACCAGCAAAAATAAATAAAAACCCAAAATTCCTGCAATTTTAAATTTCGAAAATTACGTTTTTTTTTTGAAAGGGGGGGGAGGGGGATTGTATGGTAATGTGATGAAAAAGAGAGGCAGTAATAGTGGCTTGAAGTATTGGCCCCACAGGAATGTTTTCTTTGCAAGTGTAAAATTTACTCACCCCCTTACACCAACCCCTGGTCTAGGCTTTAAGTAAATTTGATTGCCTCTAGGTGGGATTTTGGTTGAATAAATTCATAACTTTATGTGCAACTGCCTTTTTTCTTCGTCCTTTAGTCTCCTTCCTCCTTCCTCCTTTAAGAGCATAATTTATGACAATTTATGTAAGCGATCATAACCAAACGCTTACTCGGTAACCAGTTTTTATGGCCACCATAAAAAGATGAGGTATTTCCTGCAGAAGAAGGAACAGCTAGCTTCATGTTTTAGCTACTTTTTATTGCAATTGCTAGGCCTAGTCAAAGAACCAAAAAAAAAAATGTTCAAATAACCAAACGACAAACTTACACTCTCTTTGTCGACAGTTTCATAAGGTGATGAGATAACTTTTTGAAATTATTTACGATTCTCTCTCCCACATTTAAAATAATTTTTAAACACTTAAAAATATTAAACATTTTCAAAAATTATGATTTTTGATAAGAAACAGGCAGGCAGGCACTACTTTAAAGTTCACCACTCCATATCATTTTGATAATTTAATTCCACACACACACACACCCCTAATATACCATAGCATAATGAAATTATTTTATAAGCAAACGTATATACATACATACATAGAGAATGATAATTCACTCACACTATTACATATGAGGCTTACGAGGCATCTAATAGGACAATTGGGACATGAGAGTAATTGAGTTTTCAAATCTTTAGAAAATTAAACATCCATTGGAGTTTCCTCATTAAATAGAGGGCAATACACATATTGGCTGACACATACACACATTCACTCACTGTCACATAAATAAAAACGAGACAATTCGGAGTAATTATATTGTGAGTTTTTAATGTCATTTTGAATCAAGGATAACATTCACCCATAAAACATACATACATGCTCACGTCTGTATGTATTTGCATTAATGTGTAGTACATTTGTTCTCCTAGCAAATACCAAACATACATACATACATACATACTTACAATCATTAGTTTTTCCTTTTGTGAAAGTGAAAGGAAAAAATTTCTCATTTGCAAATGTGGTGGTTGCACTTCATATGTGTTTACGTATTCGTAAATCGAAAGTGAAACGAAATAACAGTAGAAAAAATAAGAGAAAAAGTTAAAGAAAAAACAAAAAATAAAAGAAAGAAAAGAAAGAAAAATCGTAACAGCTGCATTACAGTGTTTTTCAATTTTTAGGTCATTATATGTATTCTTGTAAACACAAATGCTTGCAACCATACATACATACATACATACGTATTCATATAAAGCCACAGTCGTCTAATCCACCTTGCTTTTGTTTTAATACAATTCCTTGTGCCAAAACTATCATTTTTAAGGGTAGTCACAGTTGACCACAAACGATTCGAACAAACAATTTCTAAACACTATTCTTCGTTTTTATTTTTTTAAAGAGTCTGAAAGTTTCAAAAAAAAAAACAAAACAAAAATAGAAATATTTTATTTACAAATATTTAAATAACATAGAAGACGAGATACGTAATAATCAAACCTCGTGATGAAATCCGATATTATTTGATTCTTTGTTGCTTCCACAAAATCCAGCGTAAGGCATGAAAGAACTTCAATAGCCCTGTTGACTGATAGATAGATAGACTGCAGACAGTGAATAGCGGAACTTTAAAATGTTTTTTAAAGATTGCAAGTAAACGTCGGCGCAGTTTAGTGAGTAGGGTGTTGATTAATTAAACGTGAGGCCAAACGTCGAACCCCAGGTCAGACATCTCGGTCAAAACGAAATATGAAAACAAATATTTCATGGGTAGTCGCCGTAGTCTAGTAGGTAATGTGTTGGCTTATTAGACGAAAGACCAAGGTTCGAATCCCCGGTCAGACATCAAAAACGAAATATAAAAAAAATATTTCTTTGGCGGCTTTCTCTCAGCAAATTTCTGGCAAAAACTCTGAGAGTAAATGAAATTGCCATGAAAAGTTTCTCAAAAAAATCTGTCGCTCGGAATCGACTTTAACTTAGAGTTCCCGTTACTTATGGATGAAATTAACACAAAGACTATAAGTGATGTGAGAAGGTAGGTCGTAATCTTGACTAAAGTGTTGTAATCAATAAAAGCTTTGGAAATAGGAATTATTTGGTTTTCTTCCAATCCAAATCGGAGCTTTTTAGTAACTTCGGATAGAGCAGTTACAAAACAGCGTCTGTACAACTTTAAAATGATTCCATGTGGGAGGGAAGCTGCTCGCAATTATAATGTTATTGAATATGTCAGTGTGTAGCCAGTGTGCTGACCAACTTCTTCAATCAGTTTGGTGGTGTTTGGCGAGTTCAGGGACTGCACTTACCAGTGTCATCACAATGGGCCGTTATGCGTTCTCAAGTGAACTTTGGTATCAAATCTACCATTCCAACCTAACCTAAAGATGTCAGTTATATAAGCGCTAAGCAAAGGCAAGATAGTTTTCAAAAACTGAGCAATACTGGTGTCACATCCATTTGTATTGTATCAAATACAGTTCGGCTGGATTCACATTCATAAAGTCAAAAGTCCGTGCTTGATCTAAGCACGAAATTGTTTCATAAAAGTTGAATCTAACATTTTAAGAAAATACTTAAAATTATTAAAAATAAAAATTATTTTCCCCGTTATTTTTACTTTTAAATGCATTTCATTGTTGAATTTTATTCAAAGTCCTTTAAATTGCAAAAGAAAGTAAATATTTCGACAATGGAAAACGAGAAAGATTATTAAGCGAAACATTTTTGGGATTTCGAGTCAGATTTCTAGGATAATAGTTACCGCTTTAACCTGTAATGGATCGAAAAACATTTTCGATTATTCGATAAACTGTTAATGTGTTAAATTCAGACGAAACTGTTTTTCAAATTATCTTTCAAGTGAAATTACTTTCTTGTTCCATGGTATACAAAGAAAACTGTGAATATTCCTTCTGTGCCATATATTTACAATGTCGCATGCAATATTATTCACCCAAATACGAGTACGTTGTAAAAATGAGTCAGTGCCGCATAATAAAGTCCATTTCAATAACCTTGACAAGTATCATGCAACATGATTCGTATACAGTAATGCCCATTATATGCAACTAGATTTTTAATGAACTCATAGCATAACACCCGTCATCCATGCTACTGCATGTCACTAAAAAAGAAATTTCGTTTTCATTGGACATACATCTGTATGTGTGTGTATTGTCCTTTGTGTTTGCCTGTGTATTCGAAGATGTTCATTATTATCATGTGTTGTAATAAAACAGGGGTTCATTTTTATTTCATTTTTCTTTCATGTCGTCTGTTACGGGGTTTTTTTTTTTTGTTTTCTTCATGGCATATTTGTTGCAAATATTATTAATTTTATACGTCACAGTTTGTGCACCACATAAATGGTTGACCATATTGTAAAGGACAATATTTGAATTAAAGTGGTAAATTATTTGAACTTTTAACAAGTCACCGACCATCACGTGATTACAAACACTTTTAAATTAATTTCAAATAATTGAAGAATAAAATACTTTTCCCATGTGCCCTAGAATTTGTCTAAAACTGAACTGGTCGACTTTCTAGTATTCGCATTAAAGAAGAAATAAATATGCTTATTTGTCTTTCTATTCTTTTGCATGCTTTCGAGCGCTTGGACAAATGTAATCTGGATATGAAGCTGCTTAGTCCATTCATTGAAAGAGTCTCGTGCAGATTTTGTTATCAGGAGAAATGGCCATGTAAACCAACTGTAGTAGCATAATCCACTCATTTGTCAAGTATTCTTAAGGCGAATATCAGAATTTGCAGCCATTTATTCGGCCCAAACGTTATAAATTCAAAATTTCATCAATGGCATCACTTAGGGTAATGCATTAAGCACCGATATAACATAACGCGGTCATTGTCTTAAGGTATGTTCACTGTTCAAATCAGGAGTTTTATAATTTCGTGCAAGTATTGAGGATAAGCATGTAATGAATCATATCCTCACTCAGATGTCGGTCAAAACATTTTTTGGAATGGATACGTAAACAGATAAAATTATTAGAGTTCTTAATATGCACATTATCCTTGAAAACTGCTACTGGAAACGAATTAAAATAAAAATAAAATATTTCGGCACATTTTGCTATCTAGCAATTCGGCTGCAACATAAAAACCCAGTTTTCAATGAAAGAATGTAGTTTCGATTGTCGATCAGCTAAACATTAAACACCCTGGAGTCAGCAAATGATGCTGGATAAAAAAAATTACTGTGTTGTCCCTGCGAATCACTAATCGTTTTTGAATCGATTGTGAAACGGGCATAACTACTACGGCCGAAATAGTTAAAAATATCTTCCTACTTACGAACCTTAGTCATCGTAAGCCTAACAAAAGTGTTGTAGTGACTAATTAAGTATGCAAGTAGCGAGACAAACTACAGATTTTTGAGAGGCCTCCATTTTGTTCATCTTCGGTAGCACAGAGAGTTACATTTTACGCTTGGCGAAGACAAAACCGTTCTATTGTAAATGGCTTTGCTAGATGTAGGAACCATTCATGTATGAAAATTAATGCACACAACGTAAGTGGTGTAAGAAGGGTTGTAAAGATCAATTACGTACATCCGCACATACGAAAAAGGACACCGAAGCAAAAAGACAGAGTAGCAAGCAAAGCAAACACACAAACCTTCTAATGATTATGTAGTGTTCGTACGCGATTCATACTTATTTTGTTCTGGTAAATGTTGAGTCATGGAGAGAGAAATCAAAAATTATCGTAAGTGTTAAGATGAGTATGATGAGTACTCAAACTTGAATATGAGTAGTATGAGTATGATATTGAAATAAGTATGAATGCGTATAAGCATCAGAAATTATGAATATGATGTCGGATCTACTCATCTTTTTGAATAATCATTGCTGACCTCTGGCATCGACATCAATATCTATGACTTCGAAGACAACCTCAGTGGCTAGGAATTTAGACATTACGGCAATGGTAGCTGCAATAAGAGAATTCCAGGAAAGAATAGAAAAGTTTGCAGAGTCTACAAAGGAAGAGCATAAAGCTGTCCAAGAGAAGATTAAAGCAGACCAGGAAGAGCTTAAAGCTGCCCAATAGAAACTAAGATCTAGTTTAAGCGAAGCAGTATGAAAATGGTAGATATCGTATATAAGAAAATTGAATAGGCCGTCGAAGGGAGTGTGACAAATCTCAAACTCCCGCCGATAATTGAAAATGTCTCTGAGTTTTGGAAAATTGTTGATGATAAATTAAACGGAATGGAGAGGAAGTATAGAAGCCAGTAATGTATGCAGAGCGGCGCTAGCTTCGATGGCAGTTCGATGACAGTACTCAAACGCCATTTTGGCGCAATGGCCGATGAAACTGCCGAACAAAAAGTTATTGGGGCATTAAAAAGTACAACAGCAGACAACAATCAGAATAAATTCAGCGTTACAACGAAAGTTTGGAGAGGAACATAAAAGG